>PVJS01021827.1:0-30000 GCA_004027185.1 Glis glis
TGAACCCAGGGGCATTCTACCTCCAAGCTACACCCCCGGCCCTATTTTTTATCCTTTATTTTGAAACCAGGTCTCACGAAGTTGCGGAGGGCCTCACTAAGTAGCTGAGACTGGCCACGAACCCGGATCCTCTGGTCTCTGCCTCCCAAGTACTGGGATTACAAGTGTGCGCCACCACGCCCGGCTCTCTTTGTAATTTTTGACAGCTTCCAATAATTTCCACCTCCCGGTCTTCATGTC
This sequence comes from Glis glis, assembly GCA_004027185.1. Lineage (NCBI taxonomy): Eukaryota > Metazoa > Chordata > Mammalia > Rodentia > Gliridae > Glis > Glis glis. Next base: position 241 of record PVJS01021827.1, read on the forward strand.
CTTTGGTAATTCTCCTTGAGCATGGGCTGGACCTAGTGACTCGCTTCTAATAAACAGAACACGCCTAAAACAATAGGCTGTCCTTTGGGGAGTAGGTTATAAAAAGCCTCTGGATTCCTACTTGCTCACCATGATGGATCCAGTAGCCATATTATGAACTGTTGTTGTAGAAGCCCATAGAGAGTGGTCTTCCTATAGGGAAGCCTGTGAGTATTCAGGTACTGAGGTTAGGTCTCCAGACAATAGCCACTGAGGAACTAAGCACCTCATAGGACTCAGTCCTGCCAACAACCACCTGAGTTAGGTGGGGACTGGAATCTCCCCCAGTCAAACCACAAGAGAAGTGTTCTCCTAGATGACACCTTGATTGTGACTTTGGGAAGGACTTTGAAAAGACACAGCCAGCTAAGCTGTGCTGGATTCCTGACCCGCAGAAACTGTAAGACAGTACATTTTTTTGTTATTTTGAGTCTTGGGATAATTTGTTACACAGCCACAGATAGCTGTTACTAGACGTTCATAATAGAAAGATGAATTGTTCTACAGCATGCACTAAATCGTGTTGCTAGCATAGATTCATTCATAGCTGACCACTGCCCTAAGCCTAAAGGCTTACAGTCTGACTTCAAGTGTTGACATATCCTTTGCTTTAGCTATTACTAACTGCTCTTGGGTCCCACAACATACTAAGGCCATTGTTCTCTCTGCAAAGTTGATTACATAATTCCCTTTCCCTACACGTGAAGCCTTCCAAAGCCCAGAGAAATAGGAAAAAATGGAGGCAGGAAAGGCAGAGAAAGCACACGGAAATGAGGAAACAAATATGATAACCTAGACAGAAGAGGGTTCATAGCTAGATGAGAAGAAGACAGAAGAGACAGAGGAATGATAACAGAAATGAACTGTGGCCTGTATCAAAATACGGACTTGCCAACAGGAGGGATGGACGATATCCTCTGGAAGAGAATCAGTCTGATCCTTAGCTGGGGAGTTGCATTTGTAGCTGGGGGGTATGGTAGGAAAAGCCTTAGGTGAAGGATACTGTTGCTATTTTTGGCCAATCAACGTGAGCAGCCGGCGGCACAGGCAGATGCCTAGGGCCCTGCTCCCCAGAGCGCCAGTGTGCAATAGCCTCTGGGTACATTTACAAATAGTATTTTTAGATGTCATTTTTTGGCTCTCAGAACTTTCGGCTATCCACTCTCCACCCTTAAATTAGGTTTCTTCCCTGTGGAATGTCAGGGATTCTATGATGAAACCAGATCCTCTCTGCTCGAAATTGCTATTAAATCTCCTTTTCAGAGTGTTGCTTTTATTTTTCCTGTGAGGGGTGGCCCATTTGGTCCAACAGAGTTTGTAAAGGAAAGAGCCTTTGCTAAAGACTGCAAAGCCGAGAAATATTTAACGGTATGCAAATCCGGCAGGCACTTGGCTCCTGGACTCAAAGAGAAGGGAGGGGACCCATCTACTTTTTAAAAACGGAAATGTGTTAAAATGCAGTCATTAGCTGGTGGAGTCTCCCAGCACTGGCAGCTACCTACTGGGAGTCTGGGTTGAGTTTCTCTGGGGTTATGACAAAATTGTACATCCTCTTGGGAAGCAAGACAAGAGGAGGATGTGGAGCGGTGAAGCATGGATCCTCTTTGCAGAGTGGAGAGAAAGGAAGAGAAAGGCCTTCCTGTGTTATTCTGAAGGAAGCTGGGGACAGGTTGCCTGGGGAGGAGACAGGTAGAGGTTTTGAACAGCAGGGAGGACAGCTCTGCCAGGGCTAGCCAGAGGGAACATTTGAAAGGCTCACTCTGGTCACTGTTTAGGATGCAGGTTGTAGTGTAGAAGAGCACACTGAACGAGAGTGAGATATGCCAGTGTATCTTGCCATCCCCGAACCACAGATCTTAGGACCCAGAAAAGGCCTCAGCCATGATCACTGGATTTCTTGTATTGATCATCTAAAGTCCTAAGAGGATTTTTTTTGGGGGGGAGTACTGGAGATTGAATCCAGAGGCAGTCTTCCTCTGAGCTACACCCCTGGCCCTTTTCTACTTTGAAACAGGCTCTTGCTAAATTGTAGAGGGTCTGGCTAAGTTTCTAAGGCTGTTCTTGAACCTGTGACCCTCCTGTCTCAGCCGCCAAGTACTAGGATCACGGGAGTACACCACCAAGCTCAGCTAAGAGACTTCTTAATATGAAAAGCATGTTAGTATTTTACCTGGTTTATGAAGTTCTAGAACTACTAGACGCTAACACAGAGTTGCCCTTTTTAACTTTTATTTTTATTGCTTGCTTGTTTCTTTCCTGCCTTCCTCCTGTCCTTCTTCCCTTCCCTTTGTCTATTAGAGATCCACCAGGGACTAGGCAGTTCCCACACTCAGGGAGCTGCTGCTCTGACCGGATCCCAGCGGGTCCAGCCTGGAGGTGTCCATGGCTGCCTGCTCCTGGGCCTGAGCCTGGAGCAAAGCGGCCCCTCTAGGCCTTCACTTGCTGCAGGTGTCTCCAGTTGCCTCCATACCTCTGCCCACCTGTAGCTCTCCAACCTGGAGCACCTGAGGGTACAGCCCTTCAGGCCTCCCACCTCTCAGTGCAATGGCTTGACTTTATGGTTCCAGAATTCAGGTGTTGCTAAAGTGATAGTATCAAGTGGTTGGCGCTATTAGGAACAGAGGGCTGCTCCATTAGGTCCTTATGAAAGAGGATCCACATAGCATCAGGCTGGCTGATTCCTCTGCTCTTGAACCATGTGAGGACGCAGCAAGGAGTTTTGCACCAGAAGCCATTCTGGACTTTGCAGCCTCCAAAACAGTGAGAAATACCTCCTCCTCCTCCTCCTCCTCCTTCTCCTTCTCCTCTCACTGAGCTGCACCCCCAGCCCTTTTTATTTTGAGACATAGTATTGCTAAGTTGCCCAAGCTGGCCTTCAACTTGCTATCCTCCTGCCTCAGCCTCCCAAGTAGCCAGAATTACAGGTGCGTGCCACCGCACCCTGATAAATTTCTCTTTTTTTTTTATAAATTATCCAGTCTCAGGTAGTTTGTTATAACAGCAGAAACTAAGGTGCCTAGCCTGCCTCCTTCACCCTTAGAAGTCCAATCCTCAATTCACCATCATTGAAATGATGTTTGACTATACTGATATAATCTAGTCTAATCTAATGTCGGCCTTCCCCTTTCTCCATCCCCCCAATCATTCCTAAAGGTCCCTTTGAAGTTCAGTCCATCAACAAAATCCCAGCGTATCTTCAGCTTCATGCTGACTGCTCTCTCCCTATCCCTGCTCTATCTCAGGGGTCAGTAAACATTTTCTGTAAAGTGCCGGATCAAAAATCCTTTAGGTTTGGCTTTGTGAGGCATCTGCACTTGGTGGTAGCTATATAACTTTGTCATTCTAGTGCAAAAGCAGCCATACAGAATGTCTAAACCAATGCATGTAGCTGTGATCCAATAAAACCTTATTCACAAAACCCAAGGGCAGGCCAGACTTAGCCCAGGGGTGGACATTTCCTGATCCTCAGTGGAAACCTGGCTGACTTCCTGAGGATCCTGCTTCTTGCAGTCAGGTGAAGTTTGCTTTTCCTCTTAGGTCATCCCTAGATCAGAGCTGTCAATCGCCAATCTCTGCTTTATGTCCCCTTATTCTTAGATGACGTGAGCCCTTTCACTCCTAACCAGGCCATCACTCTTCGGAGACTTCAGAAGTGGAAAATGCTTCATCTGGGAACCTAGTTACTTAATCTTTTAGAGCCAATAACCCCCTCATCTCAGCCATAAGCTCAGAAAGACCTTGACCAGTCACCACACCATTCCCTAGACCTTGACATCAGCAGTCCCCACAACATTCCCTAGACCTTGACATCACCAGTCCCCACGCCATTCCCTAGACCTTGACATCAGCAGCTACCAAGCCATTCCCTAGACCTTGACACCACCAGTCACCATGCCATTCCTTAGACCTTGACATCACCAGTCACCACAACATTCCCTAGACCTAGATATCACCAGTCACCAAGCCATTCTCTAGACCTTGACATCACCAGTCACCACAACATTCCCTAGACCTTGGTATCATCACTCACCAAGCCATTCCCTAGACCTTGACACCACCAGTCACCATGCCATTCCCAGGACCATGAGTGCAAACATCTCCACTCCACTCCAGGTTTACTGTGTGGATGCGGGTATCCCCCAAAAGGCTCATATGTTGGCAATGCACAATATTCAGAATATTGAATAATTGAGTCAGGGCTCAAATAATTGAATTGGGATTCTGACCTTATCAGTGTGTACATCCCTTGATGGATTAATAATTGGGAGGGATTTACTGGGTGGGAACTAGGCACACAGGGTGAGGCTGGAAGAGGAGGTGGGTCACTGGGGGCATGGCCTAGAGGACTATAGCTGTTCCTGGTCTCTGTTTCTATCTCTGTCTCTGTCTCTGTCTCTCTCTCTTTCTCTGCCTTCTGGCTGCTCTCCTTTAACACACACCATGCTGCCATGATGTCTGCCTTGGAGTTGGCCAGCTATGGACTGAGCCTTTGAAACCGTGAGCCCAAATCAACCTTTCCTCTGGCCTGTTGTTTGTTCCAGGTATTTTGGTCACAGGGATGGAATAGTGGTCTCAAACAGTCCTTCCCACTTTCCCTTCCTGGCCTCTGTGACTAAGGATCACCTCTCAATACACTACTGCATCCAAATACCGCTCCCTGGTCCCCGGGCCACAGTGTGTGACCACTCACTGGACTGCCCGGCTGACCCCTGGGGGAGGAGCCTGGGCTCTGTGAGTCTGCGTTAATGGAGGGGTCCCTGCAATCTGGGGCTACAGGACAGGTTGGGCAGTCCCCCAGGAGCAAGCCCGGGCTTTCGCTGACGGCAGAGCCCCGGGCTCCCACCGTCCTACAGCTCCAGCCTCCTCACTGCTAGGCTCCCTTTTCACAGAGAGTCATTTCAAATTACAGCTTGTTGTCTTAGATATACAGCTTCAGAAAAATCTGTATTGATGGGGAAAAGTTGAACACTTCTTCCTGGCTGGAATTGGAATGGTAGCCCCAACTTTCCTACTTCTACTCCAGATAGGCTTTTATTCATAACCCTATCTTTAAATCATTTTGGACTTGAATTTGATGTAAATAAGGCACTGCATATTCATGCATTGGTTTATTGCTTTTAGGCTGAAGTTCCCACTTCATTTACATGATTTCCACTCAGAATGGGCATCTCCTAAAAGACACAGAATGAGTTTGTGTCAGTCTTGTTGATGTGCAGCGAGGTGCTCCCTTTCCGTATTCTGTAAGCCAATAGTGACACCGTCCCTTTCTATAGGATGAGGGCTTCTTCTGTTCATTTAGTTATGACTATGAATAAAAACAGCACACATGGAAAAGAAATCTTTTCAATTTATATGCGTCCTTTTTTTATCGAAATCAGTTCAAGAACTATCATTTTGACAAATGTCCTGAAGTATTAACACACCTGATTTTCCAGAGGTCCAAACGTGGCAGAGAGGAAAGGAGGAGAAGGCTTGGTCTGTGGACTCTGGCGCTTGAGTGAGGAAATCGAGTGTGTCATAGAAAATGATGACGTACAGGTGCCATTTTACCATACGTCACCTCAGCTCAGATGCTACAAGAGATGCCAGCTGTATTGGCTCTCTAATGGAGTGCTCGTAGCTCGAGCAAGCCAGATCCCTTCTCGTGATCTTCCTTCAGAGAGCACATTGCTTTCTAATGAACTGTGCTCCCGTGAGAATGGCACTGTGGCTTATAGAGTGGCGTGTCCCCTGATCAAAATGAATTTGATAAAGAATCAGATCTTTCCCAGGGCATTCCGGTAGCTGCTCCAACTAAAACGTGCCCTTCTGCCAACTGACGGTGATCACACTGCTTTGTCAGCACAGTTCTCTATTCCCACCCAGCCTTTGAGATGTTGTGCTGGTTGCTGGACGGGAGAGGTGGGAACAGCACCAGATTTCATATCCAAACAGCCCTTCTGTCCACTTAGGAGCACAAATTTATCTGAACTAAAGAGGCAATACAGCTAAGAGGAATTCCTTATTATGCCACATGCTGATTGGAGTAATTAAAAGACAACTATTCAAATAATTGGTTCAAATTTTGTTCCCTTTCCCCCCAATTTAATGACAGTTCTATTTGTTTGTTTTACTTACCGGTGGTATATATAAAACAAACATTAGGTTCATTTATTAGTTAATGGAGGACACGCTATTGGGTGCTGCTCATATTTAAAAGCCACAATGGAGGATGTAGGTCAGTGGTAGAATGCCTGCCTACCATGCACAAGGCCCTGGGTTCAATCCCCAGTGCCAAAAATATCATAAAAACCATGAAGGTCAGCTGGGCATGGTGGCACACACCTGTAATCCCAGTACTTGACAGGCTGAGACAGGAGGATCACAGGTTCGAGGCCAGCCTTGGCAACTTAGCAAGGCCCTCAGCAACTTAGTGAGACCCTGTTCCAAAATAAAAATTAAAATAGGACTTAGGGGGTATAACTCAGAGGTAGAATGACCCTGGCTTCAATTCTCAGTACCACAAAAACAAACAACCCCACGAAAGTCAAGGCGGTGGCAAAGGCATGGGCTTTACTAGTGCCAGTGTCAGAACGCATGGATGCCCTGTGTTTCTCTGACTGCATTGGTGAGGGAGCCTTTGTTCCATGACGTTCTGAGCCCTGCTGAGATTGGCTCACGTCTGCACTGGATGGGAGCTCTCAACCCAGAAAGAGAGAGGAGAGGAGACGAGAGGAGAGGAGAGGAGAGGAGAGGAGAGGAGAGGAGAGGAGAGAATAAGATAGGATAGGATAGGATAGGATAGGAGGGCTCCAGCATGTCCGGCGCTCTTCCTCCCACAGGTAAGGTTGGCACCTCTCCGCCACATGAGTGAAGTCACAGAATTTTCCCTCCTTCTGGTTCATTCTGTGGAGCCCTGTACAAATTTTGTCCCCATCTCAACCACATCCAGTGCGCTCATTCATCACTCTCCCCTCTCTGAACACTTCACCAGTCGCTGTCCCTGGCATCCACTCCAGCACTTAATCACTGACTGTTTTGTATTGTTATTTAATAGTTAATGCATTTATGTCTCATTTCCTTGTTCAAACTTGTAAGCTCTTAAGAAATCGTATCTTATCTACTGTGTCCAGGGCTGGGAAATAACAGATTCTCAGTAGTCGACGTCTGAATGGATAGATGAACAAGGAAAAAAAGAATGAGGAGACTAGGAAAGGGGGTGGGATAGTTTTGGGGCGATTTGGCCAGGTCAGGAGCATTTCAGCAGAGGCACCAGAGAATGACTTGGGGACTTTGTGTCTCGAAGCCATTGGCAGTTGGGAAGATATGACAGAGCAGATAATGTATTGTCCAGTTATAGTATTAAAGGGACCTGTATTCAATATGCTCTTGAAATGAAGTCTAAGTCATCATTAAAGAAAACAGACTGCTTCCATTTTTTCCAGTTTGGGAAATGCAATAATATGCATGATATTTTCCCTATTTTTCTCATTTTTTAAAGGATGAAATAAAATTCAAAAGGACAACTTGGTCCCCACGCCAGCCTAATGCTCCTGAAGATGCTCCATCACCATCCTATATGTGGTCGCTTGCAGCTTTACTGAGGTTGATACATGCACTCAAATCTCTATTGCTAGGGTCACATTGTTCTCAAAAGTTCAGTCTTTTCAAGGTTTTATTTATTTATTTTTTTTTTGGTACAGAGGATTGAACCCAGGGGCATGCTACCCCTGAGTTACACCCCCAGTCCTTTCTACTTTTTATTTTGAAATAATCTTGCTAAGTTGTGGAGGGCCTCACTAAGTAGCTGAGGCTGGCCTAGAACCAGCAATCCTCCTGTCTCAGCCTCCCAAGTAAAGTACTGGGATTACAGACATGAACCACCATGCCTGGTTCAAGGTTATTTCTTAATCTCAAATTACTGTGGCTTTCTTTGCTTTGGCTTAAATCACATACATTTTCCTGTCAAAATATTTTTAATAATTTTATCAAGAGATGGGAGAAAATGCTGAGCATGGTGGTGCATACCTATAATTGGTATTTGGGAGGCTGAGACAGGGAGATCGCAGGTTTGAGGCCTGCATGTGGTATCTTAGCGACAGCCCATTTATTTTATTTTATTTATTTATCAATTTTTTGCAGTACTGGGGATTGAACCCAGGGGCACTGTACCTCTGAGATACACCCCTAGCCCTATTTTTTGTTCTTTTTTTTGAAACTGGGTCTCACTAAGTTGCAGAGGGCCTCACTAAGTAGCTGAGGCTGGCTGTGAACCCGGATCCTCTGGTCTCAGGCTCCCAAGTACTGGGATTACAAGCATGTGCCACCATACCCGGCTGAGATCCCATTTAAAATATAAAGGGCTGTGGGTGTATTTCAGTGATAGAGTGCCCCTGGGTTCAATCCTCAGTTGTACACACACACACACACACACACACACACACACACACAAAGATGGGAGAAAATTTTCAACAAGTAGATATGATCAAATGAATTATTTACATAGCATTTGTTGAAAAAACTCTTGATTTTTGTTTTAAAAAGATGATACCTGCTTTTTAATTAAAACTTGGTCCATTCCATAACTGGTCTGGATTTCAGCACATCTATTTAAAACCTTAGGAGTTTAAAGGAGGAATATGACATATTGATCATATTATTATGTTTGAAACTTCTATCAAAACCAGCACTTTGTTATATTACCCTATTTCAATTAGGTCTTCTTAATCTTTTTATTTTATTTTATTTTTTTGTGTGTGGTACTGGGGATTGAACCCAGAGGCATTTTACTTCCAAGTTATACCCCCAGTCCGATTTTGTTTTTTATTTCTTATTTGGAAACAGTGTCTCACTAAATTGCTGAGGCTGCCTCAGCCTCCCAAGTACTGGGATTACAAGTGTGCGCCGCCATACCCATCTGTCTTCGTAATCTTGACCATACAATTCATTCTGTCTCAGGAAGCCAGAGACTGACCTGCCGGCCAAATCTGGCCAGTCTGTTTTTGAACAGCATGTAAAATAAAAACAATTTTTACATTTTTAATTTTCTTTTAAATAGCCAACAATCCATGCGTGGTGGCACATACCTGTAATCCTAGTACTTGGGAGGTTGAGACAGGAAGATTGCAGGTTCGAGGCCAGCCTCAGCAATTTAGTGACACCCTCAACAACTTAGCAAGACCCTGTTTCAAAATTAAAAAATAAAATGGGGCTGGGGGTCTACCTCAGGGGCAGAACACCCCAGTATCACATATACACACACAAAATTCAAAACATATTATTTTGTGATATGAGAGAACTACTTAAAATTCAAATTTCCGTGTCTGTCAGTAGTTTGATTGGAACCTAGCCAATGTTGCGTACATGTGTGTACATATCGTCTATGGCTGCTTTCACAGTGCTGTGGTGGAGGCCAGTCATTGTAACCAAGACCATATGGCCTGAAAAGCCTGAAGTATTTACTGCCTGGCCCTTTAGAGAAGGGTGACAGGTCCTCTCTCTTTTGTTAGATTTTTTTTTCCATGCACATCATCCTGTCCACCTGCCCTTGTTTGCTAGCCCGGGCATTTAGTTACTGCTTAGCCTGAGCTCAGCTCCTGGCCCTCAGTGAAGATTTGTTTATAAGTCCACATGGAATGTTTTGTTGATGCCATTAAAGCCACCCTGGACAGATGGGCTGTGATGTGGGGCTCGTGGTAGCCAGCTTTAAGCTGGCCCGGGGATCCTGGCATTGGCACCTTGTATGCTGTCCCTTCGCATTATACTAGGGTTGGTGTCTGTGGCCAGGATTTGGTGAAAGCAATTGTATGTCATTTCTGAGATCATGCTGTAAAAGACACTGTTGCTGTCTCTCATTTTAGTCTCTTCTCATATTTCCATTCTCAGGACCCTTGGCTTGGGGAAGCCACGTTGTGAAGAACCCTATGGTAAAGTCTGTGTGCTGAGGAGCCTCCTGCCCAGGCCGCGTCAGTGAGCTGGGAGGTGGACTCTCAGCCCTGGCCCCAAACCCAGGGACTGTGGCCTTGGTCCACAGGGTGAAACCTGCAGATGTCGTACCATCCTGCTAAGATACTCCAAGATCCCTGAGCACCCTAGAGTATATGGGAAAATACATACTCACTGTTTTAAGCAGCTAATTTTGTGGTAATTTGTTACGCAGCAATAGTTAACTGATACATAACTCAAAAGTCTCAACTTGTCCACCACGGTACCTTAGTCCCCGTTAATCTTCAGAGGATACACTCCAAGACCCTGAGTGGATAGAACTGAACCCTGTATATACTATTTTTTTCTATACATACAACCTATGGTAAAGTTTAATTTAAAAATTAGTCACAATAAGAGATTAATAATAACTAATAATAAATAGAACAATTGTAACAAGATATGGTAATAAAATTATTTAAACCATATGAATTGCTTATGTCTGGAATTTTCCATTCACTATTTTGGGGCTTCTTTCTGGGTATTTTTCATTCAATGTACCTAGGTTGACTGAGGGCAACTGAAACTGTGGGACACAGGACCATGAGTGAGTGTGTGGGGGAGGGACTGCTGCACTGAGGTGGGAGAAAAACTAAAAGAAGTAGGCAGGAAGAAGATATAAAGGGAGAACACAGAAATCCAACTTTAATATGGAAGCCTGGGGCAAAGCTTGCTAGTCCTAGGTTTCTGGGGAATTTACAAATCTTTAATAATTACCCTGAGCACTGCTGAGTATCTTCAAAGGGGTATCTATTGATCAGACAACAGGGATGATTCAAAAGATCTGGAAAGGTGGCCGGACACCATACTGGGAACTCACTTATGAAATACCTTAAACTATTAATTATCCAACCTAATAGTTAAGCAGGAGAGATATCTGCTGCTCAGAGGACCGAGATCCCCCAAAAGTATAATCTCCTTGGGTGCCGTTAGCCATCTCACCTATAAATAGTTTAAACAAAAGAATATTTTCCTTGGGCACTCTTAGCTGTCCTTGAGTAGTATAAAAGATAACTATCCGAAGATAGGGAAGGCTCCACCAGGGACCAGCAGATGACCAAAACACCCTCAATCATCGTGTGACTATGGACTGATGTCATCCTCACATACCTCCTCCTGCCCACCTCTAAAGGAAGACCCATGAACCCCCAAGGCACCTCTCCCACCTTTGAGGTGGACCTCATTATCCCTTGAGTGTGTATTTCTTACTTTCCTAAGTCAATCTCTGTCTGGCACAGGCCGGCTTCTTTTCCTTCACATAAGTCAAGGACCCCACCAGTCCAGAGTCGAGGAATGAGCCCTTCTACTCTAATGCCCAGTGGGCTTCTGGGATCTTTTGAACTGTGGTTTTTCTTTCCCCATTAAGGCCTTGCTTCATCTGTGGTCATGAGACTTGAGAATTTTCCCTTGACTTTGAACGTTTGCTTCTCTCTGTAGCTAGAACCCACCTCCCCCCACGGCCATTGCCTTCCCTGGCTGGGGCTTCACAGCTTAGTGCAGAATCCTGGGTTCTTTCTGGCCCCACAATGGGAATCCATTCTAGGTTGTTGATGTCAAATGTCAAATCGCCACTGATATCCAGGTCTCTCGATCAGTATTTCAAATAGGAAAGCAAGGCCCATAATTCCCCAGGGGAAATTACCAGCTATGTTTTTTAATACTCTCCCTAATATCATTGTCTTATTTTTAGTCTCTCACTTGAGGAAAGTACAGAATATAAACAAATTTAGAAACAGGAAGGAAGTCTAGAAATGGCATAATCTGAGTGCCTGATTTATGTGTGATGAAAATGAGGCCCGTAAGTTTACATGACACCCAAGGCCACTCTGCAAGCCAGTGGGTCCTTTAATGGCATGAAGCCCGTTCAGTGGAGTAAGGGTCTAAAGGGTGATTGAAGCCAGCTCGGGCTTTCGGGGGGAAGGGTGGGTTTGGCTGAGGATGTCGTCAAGCTTTTCTGTGTGAGCGAGCCCTGGTTCAGTCAGCAACAGGACTCACTGTCTTGTTTGGTGTCTTCCGGTAACTTTTAAGGAGGTCACAACTTCTGGGTCAGATAGCACCTACTCCTTCTGAGGATCCAGCCTCCCTCAGACACAGGAACCTTTTTCTTGTGATGGCTAGCTCTATGTTTGATTCTCTGGTTTTGCATTTCTTCTGGTACTGGGCAAATAGTGGAAATGAGGCCTAATCGATTCTTGGGGGAATAAATTCAACGCAGGCTGACGGAACCACGACCTAAGACTGGAAGTGTAGCTGGTAAAAGGGCTGCAAGTGAAACAGGTATGCAGAGGGGTGAGAGGATGCCTTGGTGTTTTGTTCTATATAGTTCTATATTTTTAACCTTTCACCTTAAGAACGTATTTGAGAATTTCTCATGTAATTTTTACAAGATTTTACTTTTTTTTTTTTGCGGTACTGGGGATTGAACCCAGGGGCATTCAACCTCTGAGCTCCACCCCCAACCCTATTTTTTATTTTGAAATAGGGTCTCACTAAGTTGCAGAGGGCCTCACTAAATAGCTGAGGCTGGCCGCAGACCCGGATCCTCTGGTCTCAGCCTCCCAAGTACTGGGATTAAAGCGTGCGCCACCACAGCCTACTTTTTTTTTTGCAGTGCTGGGATGCTACCCAGGACCTCATGCATGCTTGGCAAAGGGTCTACCAGTCCTGGTTTTATACATTTTTGCCAGAAAAGTAGCCCAACTGGTCATAATCATTAGAGAATCCGAGTCTGCTAGTGGAATTTGTAAATGATGGGGCATGTATGTACCTCAAAGAAGAGTTTGTCGCAAACAAATAAGCATGGGGGATTATTGCTACCAAACAGGGAAGAGCCAAATTCCAGGCCGAGAATTCCAGGCATCTGCCCTAATAGAAGTGAAATCAAAGGCAATAAATTCACACACAACTGATCCCAGGAGAAGAAATGGGGTTAAGTTATGGCTTAAGAGATTTGAATTAACTGTAATGAAGAGCTTCTTTATGGTTCAGCTATTAAGAGCAGGAGGGAAATTTAGTAACAGATTATTCAGGCAAACTGGGACTCATCTCCCTTGGATATTTTACAAATGGAATTAAAAAGCACTTGTTCTGACTAATTAGTGGTAGTTCACCTTGGGGGTTGAATTCGTCAACATCCTCTCCATTTGGTTATAGGGAAGGAAATTGATAGCAACTTTGATAGTCACAGTCAACATGCAATCGTTTTAAAATACAATACGTTTGGAGCAATACAAGTGTGTGTTCCAGCTACCTACATCTTAGAAAATGAACTCAATGTAATTGGAATATATTTTTAAAGTGTTTCCACTTCATAACTCACCTATGATTCAAGGTCAGACCCCTGCACCTTTTAAATATTTTTAAACTTAACTGTTTTCCAATTTTTCTGTAATGGATACATGTGTATGTGTGGTGTGTGTGTGTGTGTGTGTGTGTGTGTGTGTGTGTGTGTGTTTGAAAAAGCAAAGATGCAAAGCTATCGAGAAAAAAGGGCAAATGTCCTGGAAAATTAATACAGTAAAATCTGACTATTCTGGACTAGTTCAGAGAAAAAAATGAAGTATTTTGTGAAACCTTAAGGTAAACATTGCACATAGCATAAATTAGAAATGTGAAATGATTGTTTTAAATGAACAAATGAGAGTTGTCTGACTTCAAAAATATGGGAGGCAAGCTTGTTATTATAAATATTTTAAGCACTTTATCTTGATTAAGCTATTAATTTATGTTAGCAGTAAAAGAAGACTGACTTAAGAAAAGCAGCCCGTGTCTGTACTTAATCACACTTTCCCAATAGTGGGATCTGTACTGCTATGGTTTTACTTACTTGTCTTCTTAGTCCTTGTGAAGTGACAATCTTAGTTTCTGGTGGTAAAGACAGAAGGAGAGCTAACAACGGTGCGTAACTTATAAGAGAGAAGCAGCCCCAAACGCCAGCAATTAAATGTCAAGACTAGTTTTCACACAGGATAAATTGTTTGGCATAGGCGATGTGCTTTAAAATTCATCCCTCAAGGATCATATTTATCACTCCCAAATGTTTATATCCCAGTCCCCCCAAAATAAAACCAGGATAAAAGAAATTTAAGCTAATTCAAATGTCATATTGGAATCTAGCTTCATAAGAAATAATAGGAGTTATTAAAAACAATGCTGTATTCATTTGAGACATTTTTCAATCTCATTTTGCATTGTAATTTTTAGATGTGATATTAACTTTCCTGTCTAATTTGCTTTAGCTTAAATTATTAGCTCAGTAGCCATAACAGTATTTAAAGATTGAAAAATGACATAAATGGTAGGATGACAAGTATTTAAAATTCCTTTTTATCTTATATACTTTTATATGTTTTCTGGCTTTTAAAAACAGTAATGGATGTTTATTACTTTTGTAAGAAAAAAGAAACTCCATGTTAAGGGCTAAAAAGAACAACTCATCCAGAATCCTGAATATCTTTTTCAGGACAGGGGCTCACCAGTTCTCCCATCCCGAAGTCCTATCGGGAGAGATTTGGAGGATCCTCCTGTCCAGCCATCTCCCCTAAGCATGGGTGAACCAGATAGGCTGGGAGGGCTCTAGACAAGACTATGTCACCACCCTTTTCAGGGTCTTCCTTGGAAAGGCAAAGATCACACTTCCATTTATCAAAGACCCCATTAGCCAGTGAAAGGAATGAGCTAGTGAGTTACTGCTGCCACCTCCACTGTCATTTTTCCTTCTCCTCTACCTTTTCCTCTTGTTCTTTTTCATAAGGAAATGAGTATAATTTTTTTTTTTTGCGGTACTGGGGAATGAACGCAAGAGCGTTCTACCTCCGCGCTACACCCCCGGCCCTATTTTTTATACTTTATTTTGAAACCGGGTCTCACAAAGCTGCCGAGGGCCTCACTAGGTAGGGAGAGAGAGAGAGAGAGAGAGAGAGAGAGAGAGAGAGAGAGAGAGAAACAGGGAGAGAGAGAGAGAGAGAGAGAGAGAGAGACCTGAGGCTGGCTACAAACCCGGATCCTCCGGTCTCCACCTCCCAAAGTACTGGGATTACAAGCGTGCACCACCACGCCCGGCCCATGAGTATAATTTTTAATAATTTCATTAGAAAAATATTTTAAGCAATAAGAAATTGTGGGTATCCATGTGTGTTAATCAGCTTTCAGTTACTATGACAAAATACCTGAGACAGTCGGCTTAGAGGAGGACGTTTTTGGCTTGGTTTTAGAGGTTTCGGTTCATGGTTACTGGGACCCGTTACTTTGGGGCCTGTGATGAGGCTGTACATCATGACTGGAGCATGTGGGTGGGACCCAGAAGAGAGACACAGGGACGGAGGGACTGAAGATTAATATCCCCTCTCACTTTCTTCCACCAGGTTCCACCTTGTAGAGGTGCCAACACCTCCGAATAGCACCACAGGCTGCTGACCAAGCCTTCTACAGATGAGACTTTGGGGGACATTCCCAAGCCAAGCATCCCCCATGTGGCCGTCTTGCCAGAATCATCCACGAGGCTTTGCTTACAGCATTCTAGGTTTTCTATGGCCCACTTCTCCAAACTCCTCCTGCACACCAATTCGCAAGGCTTCTCCACCTTGTCAGGTGTACTCAGAGTAACAACCCACTCCTAGGATCAGCGCTCTGTGTTAGTCAGCTTTCATGACTGTGAAAAAAATACCTGAGATACTTAAAAGGAGGAGAAGTTTATATGGCTCACAGTTTGGAGGTTTCCGTCCATGGTGCCCTGGCCCCGTTGCTTCTGGGCCTTCGATGAGGTGGTACATCATGGTGGGAGTGTGTGGTGGAGGAAACTGCTCATCCTGTGGCATCCATGAAAGGAAAGAGAGAGGAAGGAAGGAGCTGGGGCATGCCCCCGATGACCTCACATCCTCCCACTAGACCCCATTCTTAAAGGTCCCACCACCTTCCAATAGCACCACAGGGGGATGACTAATCCTTCTTTCCCTTTTCCTTCCTTCCTTCCTTCCTTCCTTCCTTCCTCCCTCCCTCCCTCCCTCCCTGTCTTCCTCCCTCCCTCCCTGTCTTCCTCCCTCCCTCCCTCTCTTCTTTCTTTCTTTCTTTCTTTCTTTCTTTCTTTCTTTCTTTCTTTTTTCTTTCACTAAGGATTTAACCTAGGCATTCTACCTCTGAGATACACCCCCAGCTCTTTTTATTTATTTTTAATACTTTTATTGGTACATTATAGTTTCACATCATAATGTAAACCATAGTGATAGAGACATTCATGCACACAGCACTTTTAATTTTTTATTTTGAAACAGGGTCTTGCTAAGTTGCTGAGAGTCTCATTGTATTGCTGAGGTTGGCCTCAACTCGACCCTGGGATCCTCCTGTCTCAGCCTCCAAAATAATGGGATTATAGGCATGTGCCACCACGCGTGGCATGTAACTAATCATTTAATACATGGACCTTTGGGGGACACTTAGCCAAACCATAGCACCAACCATCCATCTATCCACCATTTATATTGGTTGATTCCAGGGAAGGGGTCTGGGTGGTGGCTGGGGAGGAAAGGAGACTTTCTATTGTATACTCCTTTGTATCTTTTGACTTTCCTACCATGGTCATGACATCTCTATACAAAAAAAAGGTAATTGCCTTAAGAAAATTAGAATTTGAGAGAAAAAAATCAGAATAATTATATAAGAAAACCAGCTAAGATAAAGGTACAAGTAAGTAATAAGGACACTACACCAAGATGTAATTATTTCCAGGTAAAGAGATTGAGATGATTTTTCTTTTTTTCTGCTTGGTTGAAGTTTATAATGTTTTTCAAAAATGAACCTATTTTGCCTGAAAGTGGAGAAAGTGTTACAATAGTAACAGAGAGTATTGCAGTGAGCTTTTCTTTGTGCACACAGACTATGTAGTCCTGTGAGGCAGGGACTGTAGGGAGCACCCCCACTTTGTAAACAGGCATTGGGGGACTCGAAGCACCTGCCTGCAGTTACAGGTGTGCTGGGACCGGGCAGTTATGCCTGAGACCTGTGCTCTTACGACTGTTACCCTGCCCCTCAGCAATGGGCCTTAACAATGGATTATATAAGAAGAAAAAAATGGAAAGATCTTATGACTTTGTATAAATGATTGTAGGCAGTTTACAAAGCTTTGCTGGACTAGGAGGAAAAACTTTGCATATCCACACCAGCTTCTTCCAGAACATTTCACAATTCATTTCTTCAAGTTGCTCAGAAAACTTATGGTCATCTTTGACCCCTGTCTTCCTCTCATATCTCAAATAAAATCCACCACTAAATCTTTCCAGCTTTACCTCCAAAGCATACCCCAAATATGACCATTCTCACCACCTCCGCTCTTACCATCCTAACTCAAATGGCGTCATTTCTTGCCTGAACTCAAACGAATGCCTGTGATCTCTAAGTTCCCATCTTTCCTCCTCTGTGGTCTGTGCCTCACATATGAGCTAGAATGCTTATTTTTTTATTTTTTGCAGTACTGGGGATTGAACCCAGGGGCATTCTACCTCCAAGCTACACCCCTAGCTCTATTTTTTTATTCTTTATTTTGAAACAGGGTCTCACTAAGTTGCAGAGGGCCTCACTAAGTAGCTGAGGCTGGCCATGAACCCGGATCCTCTGGTCCCAGCCTCCCAAGTACTGGGATTACAAGTGTGCACCACCACACCTGGCTTAGAATGCCTATTTTAGCAGCTAGAAGCTGGGTGTGGTGGAGCACATCTGTAACTTCAGTAATTGGGAAGCTGAGACAGGAGGAGGGCAAGTTTGAAACCAGATTCAGCAATTTAGTGAGGCCCTCGGCTACTTATCGAGACCCTGTTTCAAAACAAAAAATAAAATAGGGCTGGGGGTGTAGCTCAGAGGTAGAACATCCCCCGGGTTCAATACCCAGTCCATATATACATATATGTAGTACATAAAACTTGGATGCTTGCGCCCACAGATTTCCCATCTCACCGGATTCCAGTCCTAGCATTGATATGATGCACGAGCACCAGTATGATTTGGCCCCTTTGTGCCTCTCTTATTCCATCCCCTGTGTGCCTAGCCTTGCACATTCGTCTCAGGCTACAGTGGTGTCCTTGCTGGGAAGGGTGTTCGGACACATCCTACTTCCCGCGCTTGTAGCTACTGTTCTCCTTCCTCAATAATCTCCAGGTAGTCACGTGGTTTGTATCCTCACGGACTCAGATTCTGCTGTGCTGCAGCCTTCTCAGCGTGGACTTCTGTTCATTTTAATCAAAACAGGAATGCCCGTCTCCACAACCCGTCCCTCTTTATCCCCGTATCTACTTCTCTTGTCTTTGTCTGATGTCATCTATAATATCTACTTTGCTCACTGCCTGTCACTGCTAACTCACCATGCTAGCATCTACGTTCTGTGGGAGCAGGGACTGCTATATTCCTGGAGCCAGGTCCTGGGTACTTAATAGCATTTGCTGAGTGTGTGAATGAAGGGATGGATGGATGGATGGATGGATGGATGAGTCACTTGATAATCATCCTTCTCCTTTCTGCATCTACCCAGCCACTACAGGTTGAGTATGCCTTATTCAAAATGCTTGGGACCAGAAGTGTTTCAGCTTTCAGATTTTTTTTTAGATTTGGAATATTGGCATATACATAATGGGATGGAACCCAAGTCTGAGCAGGAACTTTATAAAATATTTCATATACCTCTTAGACACACAGCGTGAAGGTAATTTTATATATATTTTAGTGCACCTGTGCTTTGACTGGCCTACACATGAGGTCAGGTGTAGAATTTTCCAGTGTGGCCTCATGTTTGTCCTCAACACGTTTTGGATTTGGGGCCATTGCATATTTAGGGTTTTTGGATTAGAAGGGCTCAACCTGCGGTATCTGCAGTATCTCATTCTGCAATGACCCTCATGCCTGTCCCTTCTGTCCTTCCATTTTTCATTACCAGTACCCCAGAGAGCCTTCCACCTGCGAGCAGATCTCCAGCCTCTACCTCCTCCTCAGTTCTCCTCTCCAATCTACCCTCAACCCTGAGGTCAGTTAATACTCTAAAAAAAACACTCTCTTGCTGGGCATGGTGCCGCACACTTGTAATCCCAGTACTTGGGAGGCTGAGACCAGAGGATCCAGGTTCGTGGCCAGCCTAAGCTACTTAGTGAGGCCCTCCACAACTTAGTGAGACCGTGTTTCAAAATAAAAGAATAAAAAATAGGGCTGGAGGTGTAGCTTGGAGGTAGAAGCCCCTGGGTTCAATCCCCAGTACCGCAAAAATAAATAAATAAAATAAAATAAAACACTCTCACCTACAGCAGAAAGAGGAAGGTGTTGAGAATCACTTTCTTTTTATTTACTGTACAATCTAATATTTGAAAAGCCAACTTAGTCCCAGCTGCCTTTAATATAAGTAAAAATGCCTTCATTTGATTTTCAATGGATTTCACATCATGGTATTAGAATATTTTCAAATATTTTCCTAAATGAACCTTTCCTTCTGCTGTCTCTGGACAATCTGTGGCCCATTCTTAACTATAGTCTTACATTTTTGCCCCTTAACCCAGCTCAGTGACACCAACTCTGAACTTGGACCCTTCTCGTATGATTTGCTTTTCACCTAATCACATGGTACAGCCTCAAGAAATTTCCCTGCCATATTAAAAATATTGCTTATCTTTTCCAGTGCCAGTTATTATTATTTCTTATTAGTATGTGTGGTACTGGGAAGTGAACTGTAGGGTAGGGGTTCTACCTCTGAGATACACCCCTAGTCCTATTTTAGTTTTTTCTTTGAAACAGGGTCTTGCTAAGTTATTACTGTGTGCTGGCCTGGAACCTGCGATCCTCCTGTCTCAGCCTCTCAAGTACTGGGATTCCAGGTGTGCAACGCTGTGCTCAGCTTAACGTCAGTCATCTTTTAATTTGTTTTTGTTTTGTTCCTCCCAGAATGTGACAAATTGAGTTATTGGTAATTAAGTAATTTAATATGACTATTAATTTGGATAGACTAGGATATGCAAAGTAGCCAAGTAACCTCTGGATCTTGGTGACTTAATAGAACAGAAATTTCCTTCTCATTTGTGCAACTTACCCAGTGCATCCAGGAAGGGGGGATTGCTCCTCTATAGTTTCTGAGAGACCCAGGCTGACAGGTGCTGCTGTAGGAGGTCCATGTCACTGCAGTGGGGGAGATAAGAGGATGGAGCATCAGTTCCAGGTCTTAAATACTTTAGATCAGGTGTGACACTCATTACTCCCTCCCACAGCCTTTTGACCATCTGATTCTAATGGGGCTGCAAAATGCGAGAGCACACGTCTATCAGCAAAGTATTTACACCATGAATAATGCAACAGATATTTATACAAAGTGGTCGACGCTACCTAGGGTGGACTGGGAAGTAGATCCATTTTAGGGGAGCAGGTGACTGTTTCGTGCAGCTGAGAGATGCCCTATAATGTATTTGCATATTGGGAGTAAGTATCTTCTTTCTGTGATTTAATTTAAGAAGGTGAAAGCTCAATTCAATGCCAAAATCCAGCAAGCTCATTTTATGCCTCGGAGTTAAGAATCAACCAGTGTTGATTCCTGTGTACACAAAGCCACTATTTCAAAAAGTTATTTGCAAAGTCTAAAAGATTTTCATATATCCCAAGATGACTATGGAAATCATCTCCTTATTTAATATATGGCTGATGTCTCATTAGAAAGAAATGCCACTTTCTTAGCATCTCCTGTTGGCAATTGAATGGGGGAATCGTAACCCTGGGTATGTCGCTCAATTTCTGTCGAAGGATTTTTAGGGCAGAAGTGCACTTCTCAGACCCCCTGCTGAAGCGACAAGATCTATAATCAGGTAATGAAATGTTTTCATGAATCATGACTAGGGTGTTTCACTCAAACATAACTGAAATAGCACAGACAATTCTGGCTTGAAAAGATGAAGCTGTGTGCAAACTTATTATGCAATAGAGAATAGCTTTGTGTTCATTACGCCCCAACCACGCGTGGTAGGCTTGCATTTGGATGAGTCAAACTTAGAGTAATGGCCGGATTACTTTTGGAGGTGTAGATTTCTGGGTCTTAAAGGAAGATTTTAGCAGGGACTACTGATGTCCTGTAGCTTTTCTTTACTACGTGTCAAATGATATTCCTATTGCCTTTTAAAGCCAGGGTTTTCTAATTGCAACTTTCAGGATACTTCCTTCCATCCTGTGAAGTAGGATTTTAAAAAGAAGCTTTGTAATTTGCATGTTTTATAGAAAGCTGCAGTATCCAGCGCTCCTTCTTTTCCTTTCTCCCTCCTACCACTTCTTCTTTCTCTCTCTCTTTCTTTCTCTCTCTCTCTCTCTTTCCCTACTATCTATCTATCTTATCTTATCTATCAATCATCTATCATCATCATCTATCTCATTTCTTTTACAGAAGATTGGCTTAAGCATTCATTAAGCTATGGTCACAGACCTTATTACCATTGGCTCATATAAAGCTTGTTTCCGTTGGTGAGGTTTTTTTTCTTTTTCTTTTTTCTTTTTGAAATAGGGATTTAACTTGGGGGTATTCTATCTCTGAACTACACCCCCAGCCCTTTTTATTTGTTATTTTAAAAAAAGGGTCTTGCTAAGTTGCTGAGGGCCTCGCTAAGTTGATGAGGCTGGCCTTGAACCTGTGATCTTCCTGTCTCAGTCTTCCAAGTACTAGGATTATAGGTATTGTGCCATTATGCCTGGCGGTAGGTTTGTTTTTATGTTAGTCAATTTTATTAGCATACCTCACTACATCCTCTGTCTTACTATTATGGTCAAACATTAATGACTTCTTGCAAAATGCATGTTGATTTTTTGTAGATATCTGTAATTTTTATAAATAGCATGTTACTCTTCCAGTTCCTACCATGTTTCTTATGTCTACATATATATTGAGATGTGAACTTCCATTGGTTCTGATCGTGGCCTGTTGTCTTTTCCCAGTGATGAAACCAGGGTGCTCCCTGCCACCACAAACAAAGTCCAGTCACTTCGTGTGTATGTCTCCTGCTGGGCATTTGTACCAGAGTGGAAGCATCGGGTCCTATAAGACTTAGCTGTGTCCTGTTACTCTCTGAATAGGCATCCAGCATCACTGTACCATGAACTACCCCTCCCATCTCCATGGATGCACAGGTAAGAGCTGGTCTTCCCTCCTGGGCCCATTGGTTTGACTTGGGGTCAACATGGGCTTCATGCTGGGCCAATGAGTTCAATCCCAGGGCGTCCGGGCTTGGTAAAGAGGGACTGATTCAGATGTAGAAAGAACTTTAGTGTAATTCAGAGCAATGAGACAAATGCCCAGCTATCTAGAGAGAAGACTCTTGCGGAAAATGAAGGGGAAGCTGAAATGTGATGGATGGAGGGTGCCCAGGGCTCAGTGGATTTCTCGCTCAGGCGGTGCAGACTCGCCAGCCCCTCCTGGAAGCCCCCTGTGTCTTCGCAGTCGGTGCCAGAGCCATGTGGTGAGCAATGATCCAATTTCAGCAAAACATCATCATCTCTCACATTAAATTAATGATGTTAATTTGAATGTTATTGCTTTTGTAGTTCTGCTAGTAATTAATTTGTAAATTTGTTTTGGTTTTATAACTGTAAACGAGCCATGATCATAAGGAGTTTATACCTAATTTTATGTTTCTTTATATTTGAGTAGCAATGTGCTAAAAAATATTTAAAATTAACCCTGGGGGGTCCCTTTGTTTCTTAAAAGTGTGTGTGTGCGTGTGTGTGTGTGTGTGTGTGTGTGTGTGTGTGTGTTTTCCAACTTGGGTTGCAGAAGCATCGCTCAAGTCTAATTTCCTGGCACTGGCTTTTGGGCCCGACTTTGACACACACATCTACCTCTGGTGTCTTTCTATCATAGCCCTTGACAAGCTTTTTAATCTCAATTCTTCCATCCAATCCATTCCTTCCCTTCCAGCTTCATGCCTTTGGCAGATTCGAAAAACATGCCGCTGATCATGCCCCCTTAGTTGCAAGCAACAAAAGTAAGTCTGGCTGACATAAGTAGAGAAGTAAGATTGGAAGGTTCGGGGTGGATCAGCGGTTCCCTAGGAAGGCCACAGAACCTTGGGCTGGGGCAGGGAAAAGGTGATCTGAGTGGCAAGAAAGTTGGCATCACAAACCACTCTAGTGGACCCAATGCTTCCACTCTGGTACAGATGCCAAGGCAATTCTTAGGCTTGCCCAGCAGGAAACATAGATGAATCTGTTCACGGAAGCATTGTTGTGGTGGCAAGGAGCACCCTGGTTTCCATCACTGGGAAAGGGCACCATGTCATGATGAGAACCAATGAAAGTTCACATTTCAATATATACGGACCAATAGACATGCTAGAAACTGTGGAGATCATGGCCAGGTATCTCTAGCACATGGATGGCGCACTGCCTACCCAGTATTGTCCCTGGACCATGGACGCAGACCCAAGTGCTGCTCCGGAAGCCCAGAGCTGCTGCCTCTGCCCACGTCTGCTGCCAGGAGGGACTTGCCTCGGTCACTTCTCTGACTTCTCATCCTCTGGTTGAAAGTGGGGGTCTGTGAGCCTGCATGGCTGCCTGCAGGCCATCTCCCCTGGGACTTTCAGAATAACCTTTTTTTGGGGGGGGTTTCAGTACTGGAGATTGAATCCATGGACATTCTACCTCTGAGCTATACCTTCAGCCCTTTTTCTGTTTTATTTGGAATCAGGGTCTCGCTAAGTTGCTGAGGCTGGCCTCAAACCCGTGATCCCCCTGTCTCAGCCTCCCAAGTACTGGGATTATAGGTGTGCACCTCCGCACTGGCATCAGAATCTATTTTTTTTTAGATCAGCTCTGCCTCCCATCAGGGATTAACATGTACATAATTCCTGAAACATGTGAACTAGGTTCAGATGCCAGGCAGGGTAGGGGGAGGAAGAAGAATTTATTCTTTCCATACTTTTATGTCTTTATCCAAGTAGTTGCTAAAACTGTAGAATAGCACCAGGATGAGGACAGCCAGAGTCGGCGGAGGCCTTCCTCCTGCCACGCGGCCCGTGTGGTCAACTAGCAGGACAATTCCATGGGGCAGAACCAGCAGTTGTCCCTGTTCTCTGTCTCATCCACAGATCATCATGTTTCCTCCCTAAACCCACATTCATGAGGGGTGGAGGAGGGAGCAGAGAGGAGGAGCATCGTTGTTTCCTTCGTGTTCTTTCATCTAGCTGGATGCATTTCCAGAACCGTGTAAATCAATGGATTTCTTCATTACTACAATAACATTCGCCTTTGTACCTGACTCCCCGAGGAGTCAGTACATAAACAGAGCTTCCACAATTCACACTTCACCACACTCCAGCTCAGTTTTTGTTAAGACTTTGATCATTTTGCTTTTGATCTTCCTGTTTGCTCAGAAAGAGCCATCCTAGTCGGCTGAGGGCCCTCCTACAGCAAACCTCTGAAGAGGCCCTCTCAGGACCCATTCCAGTTGTGATGTTAATTTTATATGTCAACTTGACTGGGCTAAGGGATGCCCAGATAGCTGGTTATTTCTGAGTGTGTCTCAGAGGCTGTTTGGGGGAAGAGATTAGCATTTGAATAAGTAGGCTGAATAAAGAAGACAGCCCTCACCAAGGTGGAAGGGCATCAGTCATTCAAGCCACTGAGGGCCCAAACGAATAAAGAAAGCAGAGGGAGAGTGAATTCATTGTTTGAGCTGGGACATTCATTTTCTCCTTCTTTTGGACTTCATATAGGTTGGACTGGGACTTACATCCCCTTCCTCTAATTCTCAGGCCTTTGGACTTGGGTGAAGCCAAAGGTGAAAGGTGGGAGTCTGGGGAGGGCATGGGAAATTCATCAATCCCAGGTAGTCCGTGGCTGGTCAGCTCCAGCCAAGTTATTTTCCCCTTTGGACCAGAGCAAGAGAAAGTGGGAGAGCTGAAGGAATGAAGGAATGTGATTTTCCTTCAGTTCCGGAAAGGAATTCTAAAGTGACAGATGTAAAGGGAACCCAACGAATGTTAACCAAGTAAATGTATCTAAATATGCTATTTTTTAAACAAACAATGCTGAACCAATGATATTTATAAACAGCAACTGCAATCTTAGACCCAAATCCAGGCAGACTCTCGCTTTCACATGGAACGAGTTATAAATGCCAAAGTCTCGATATGCTGGGGGAGTATCCCAAGAGAGCTAAAAAATACCGTAGAAATGTTGAATGATAGCTCCTTGGGGGCTACTTTCCCAGCAGTCCTGCAAAGCTGGTAAGAGGCGTGTATTTTAGGAAGTAGCTGCTAGCACCCAGCTGCTAGGAAAGCCCTGTGGGGTATCCCCCTCTCTAGTAGGCAACCTCATCCTCTCAGCCTCAGCCCTGGTCTGAGGTCAGGCTGGGCAGCCCACCACCTTCAGGCTGAGATGTACTAGTTTCCAAACACTGAAGGATGAGGAAGGGTCTGACTCTTTCTCTCTCCACCCCAACCCCTTCTCAACCTGAAAAAGAAGATGAGGTCAACATATGTACATCCTATGGCTAACTCTGCATCTTCCAAGATGAAGTGGAACACAGTCTATAGAGAAGTGCTGTGTTAGCTTTCCATTACTATAACAAACTACCTGAGACAATCATCTTGAAAAGAGGAAAGGCTATTTTAGCTCATAGTTTTGGAGGTGTCCATTCATGGCCAATTGACACCTTTGCTTTGGGGCTGTGGTGACATATTATGTTGGGAGTTTGTATGGGAGGAAACCCCATTCGCCTTATGATAGCAAGAGAGAGAGAGAGAGAGAGAGAGAGAGAGAGAGAGAGAGAGAAAGGGAGACAGAGAGACAAAAGGTAAGGGTTCTAATATCCCCTCAAAGGCATGTGCGCAATGACCAGAAGACCTCTGTCTAGACCTGTTATCAGGGGACATTCTACTGAATGAATTGACAATGCAAAATGTTCAGAGGTGAAATAGTTGACTAATGAGGGCTCTAATCTGATCAGTGGATAAATCCATTGATGGATTAATGGATTATTGGGAGTAAGGTAGGTAGTAGGGTGTGGCTGGAGGAGGTCAGTAATGGGAATGTGGACTTGGGGATTATATGTGTTCCTTGCCCCCTGGACTTGCTCTCTCTCTCTCTCTCTCTGCTTCCCACTGCCCTGCGTTGAGCTCTATAGATGTGACCCAGCATAATATGGACTGAAACCTCCAGAACTATGAACAAATAAATATTCCTTCCTCTAAGTTGTGGTCCTCAGGTATTTTTGGTCACAGTAGTGAGAAAGCTGATTGAAACAAGACCCCACGTCTTAATGGTTCCCCCATCTCCCAACAGCATCATAGTCTGGGGACCCTTCAACACATGAGCCTTTGGGGGACACTTACCCAAATCATAACAGTTGATCAACCAGTTATTAGTAATCAATTATTTTTGAATGCTAAAATATGAGCTCCAATCTGATTTCTTAATTATTTTATATAGAAATTCTGTTTGGATTAGGT
Source organism: Glis glis (assembly GCA_004027185.1). NCBI lineage: Eukaryota > Metazoa > Chordata > Mammalia > Rodentia > Gliridae > Glis > Glis glis. The sequence goes on from PVJS01021827.1 coordinate 26,685, forward strand.
CTTTAAAGGCAGTAGAGGATTCATTGAAAGATGCCTGGCCTTTTAAGCTAGACGCAAAGGCAGCTCAGTATTTGTTGTGGCTCTCATCATCAAATGCTGAGACACTTTGATAAAAAAGCCTCTTATCCATCCTTGTTTAATAGAATTGGAAGCAGAGAGATAGAAGAACCAAACCTACACAGAGTCACTTATCTGGTGTCAGAACACTTGGATAATTAGAATGATTGTTATTAAATATACTCTAGGCAAATTAATCATGTATAAGTGAAAACACATTTGTTCTCTCTTCAGGGAGAAGCACAAGGAAAAAGGTTGACAGTAGATAATAAGAAGCCAAGCCAGGATTCTCTTCTCCCAGGCACTTAGGTAGCCATCTGTCCATGTCTTTGTGTGTGTGTCTATTTGTTCTACTGGTGCGTTTTCCTTCATTCATTGTAGGCAGCGGAGAAGCACAGAAGGGCTCTTCCAGAGAGGAGGATTGGTGATATCGGGCCTCTCTCTCTGGTCCCCACCACTAACTTGCGATCAGGCCCTGTATTCTCTTCAGAGAATTTACAGAGCAGTGTTAAGCACTCAGTGTTGGACTAGAGTCCCAACTGTCACCAAGTGGCTGTGGACCCTGTGTTTGTTTGATGTTCCTTACTATAATAAAATACCAGTGTCAGGATAACTTATAAAGAAACGACATTTGTTTAGCTCACAGTTCTGCAGGTTCAAGGGCGTGGCGCTGGCATTGGCTCAGCTCTGGTGAGGACCCTCTGGGCTGCGTCACACCGTGGTGGATGGCAATGGGGGAGCACATGTGTGAGGAAGTGTCACATCATGAACCATGAAGCCAGAGAGCGCCTGGGTGTGGCCCGGCCCAGACTTTCAAAACAATGCTTTGCTGAGAACTAACGGGTTCCACAAGAAATATCTTATTCCCCTTTGAGGGCAGGCTCTCAATTGATCTATGAACCTCCCACTAGGCACCGTGGCCTCTTAAAGGTTCCACCACCTGACAGCACCACCTCAGAGTACAAGCTCATGACACATGAACGTTTTTAGGGAGAAAAACAACATTCAAAACATAGCGACCCTGGAAAAATTTGCCTCCACATTTCCTCTTTTGTATAATGAAAACAGAACCGGCGCCTCCCCTAGAGTCTGTTAAATCAGTAGTAAGAGAATGCACCCAGAACATTGTTCAGCGCACAGCACACACTAAATTCTCAATCCGCATCGCTTATTATTATTATTTAAATAATCCTCCCCATAGCGCCCTTTACTTGGCAAAGTCATTGAGACGGTACAGGTATGAGTGACCGTGCCTTCGTGGTGCGGATATGAAAGGCAGAGTCTCAGGCGTATGAGAGGAAAGCTCAGAGCCTCTGTACCTGCCTCTGCGCGGGTGTGACCAGCATGTCCTTCGTGGAAGCAACACAGGCCAGAAGGCAACCACAAGAGCACGTGCTCCCTGGAGTTATCTCTGCGGGGGGCACTCCTTTAGGGTTCTCTTAGTTCAATACTAACTCTTCAGTATTTCCCAGATGGCTATAAAGTCTGTGTTACGTGGGGGTCTACTCTAGTCTGTAGCTTCAAAATTTGATTTCAAAATATTTGTTTCTTTCTTTACTAAGTCTAATGCCATGAGAATATACTTCTCTCTCTCTCTCTCTCTCTCTCTCTCTCTCTCTCTGTGTGTGTGTGTGTGTGTGTGTGTGTGTGTGAGAGAGTGAGAGAGAGAGAGAGAGAGAGAGAGAGAGTGGAACAAAACCCAGGGACATCCTACCTCCAGTCCTATTTTATTTTGTTTTATTTTGAAATGGAGTCTTGCTAAGTTACCATGCACTGGTCTCAAACCTGCAATCCACCTGCCTCAGCCTCCCAAGTACTGGGATTACAGGTATGTGCCAGTGAACCTGGCTATGGCAATATAATTCTGAGTGGAATGTTGACTTATTTATAGTTTTATAGGAAATTCTTAAATTTGAAAATACCCTTTAACGAATCAAACTACCTTTTGACAATGCTAAAAGAAACTTTTAAAGGATGTAAGTGTTTTGAGGGGCAAGATGATTTTACTTCTACTAATTTATTCCTTGGAGGTTTCAACTATAAAGATCGTGCTTACTATGGAAATGGTGAGAAATCAGTGTGACAGTTTTAGAGACTTTCTATTTTTTAAAACAACAAGAACAACTAGAATGTTGTGGTTGAAAACAAAGTGATAGGTTTTCATTTTCCAGTCTTTGGAAAATTTGTGCTTGTAACTTCAGGCATATTCTTTTAGTCTTTTATGATGCTCCAGAAATATGTATTACCAGTTTCCAAGTCTAGAGTCGAGTATGTGAGAGCTCACCTTTGTAAGGCTATCTTCCCAACAGCTGGGGTTTCTTAGCATGGAGTTTAGATCATGAACTTTCATGATGCGTTTGAAGGTTCTGCAAATTTATTTCCTTCAATTAATAAAGTGCTTTATTCAAATTCTAATTTATGCCCAAATATATTTTGGTAGCTTTCAAAGAGCTTTTATTGAAGATACAATAGAGAAAGAGAAATGAATCCCAGGGGCTTCAGTCCAAGTGCTTTGGGTGTTATTTCTTTGAGCTTCCTTCCAGTGAAATCGAAGAGGAAAATGAGATCAGCTATGATATTCACATTGTCTTATTTTATTTTTTAATACTTTTATTGGTGCATTATAGTCTCACATCATAATGTAGTTCATAGTGATAGTTATTCACATTGTTTGAAAACCTAAATACCCACTAGTTGCTTATGAGGAACATGCTTTGTCCTGATCCTGAGACTTGAAATTTCTCTCACTGGATCTCATAAAGAGAAAGTTATGTAATATAATTAAAAAATCAAAAGATTCATAAAATGAATGCAATACTGATTTTTTTTTTTTTTTTTGCTGTACTGGGGATTGAACCCAGGGGCATTCTACCTCTGAGCTACACCCCCAGCCCTATTTTTTATTCTTTATTTTGAAACAGGGTCTCTCTAAGTTGCTGAGGCTGGCCATGAACCTGGATCCTCCAGTCTCAGCCTCCCAAGTACTGGGATTACAAGGGTGTGCCACCACGCCTGGCTCTGAATTTTATAGGATTGTTTTCATGTAGGGAGAAGAAATGATGCAAAGCCCACAATTCAATAAAAGAAAATCCACAAAAGTCCAAAGAGACAAGTAATGTAGGGCCTTGGGACACGGGAGACCTGCCTTCCTTCCATCAGGGTGAAGTCTAACTCCAGGAACCCTTCACAAGTAAGGAGACAAAGCCCTGGGGAGGAGAGATGGCTGACTCCAGCATCACAAATTGATGACAGAGTTAGC
>PVJS01021828.1:0-31147 GCA_004027185.1 Glis glis
GGACACATTCCAAGGGACCTGGTGTAATCTTCAAGGTGCAGTCTTTGATGTCGTCTCCACCCAGTAATGGTTAATCCCTTCTTCCCCTAAGTTTATCATATGTTTGCCTCGCTGACCTTCTTTACTGTAACCTGAGAAAATTGCTGATTTCTGTTTGATTAACTTTTAAAGTTCCTATAAAAATAAGGCCCTGGCTATAGAGCGCTGGGAGAATTTGCCATCTCTATCTCCTCCCCGACCCCCCGATTATTAAATGTATCTATTTTTGCAAATTACTATATCAGACTTCGTGTTGTTTCGTGCGAGAAGACCATTTTTAGGAAACTGCCTGGTGCAGCGACCATCTGTGGCAGGATCCACAGACTTCAGGAAGCTGTCTGGGCAGCGACCATCTGTGGCTGGTGACCATAGACAGTTTTGTCAGGAAGCTGCTTGGTGCATCGACCTTCCGTGGCAGGAACCACGGAGTAGATCGTCCGCCGGAGTTACTGCAATAATATTCTATTTTCCTGGTTTGATTGATTTATTTGACGTCATAAAAATTTGGTGCTTTCTAGATTGATGTATACGTACAATTGTACAATATAACCACTTGCTAAAATCTAAGAATAACAAAGAAACAAAAATAGGCATTTCTTAACAATATCAGTCATGAGACAATATCTCATGTATATAGATCTATGGCTCATTAAAATAACAAAATGATATCCTAAGTAACCAAATGCAATGAATTTGCAAAACTAGATAAAATGGAAAAATTCTCAGGAAATCATTTTCTACCAAAAGCAGCATTACAAGAAATTTAAAAAAATCTTAAAATCCTTTTTCATTCAAGTGAAATTCAATTAGCATTGGTAGAGCTTCAAAAATGGTCCACATCAGCAAAGTTCTATTTTCTATTATAGATCAGAGTGTATATTGGGATGTTTTCTTTCCCTTTGGCCATATTCGCTTCATATATTTGACTTAGATAACTTGAGGATTCAGAGAGCCCAGAGAAACACTAGATGAAACATCTGAAAAAATGTATACCCTTTGCCTGTCTCCATAACATTCTTCACTATTTACTTTTGAATACAAAATTGTATGGTAAAAAGAGGAATCTTAAATTGAAATAAAGGTCTATTAAAATGTGAAGAAAACACATAGCTTATAAAATCTATGAAAGTATAAACTTAAAGAGTAGTTTGAGGCTAGGTGCAGTGGTGCACGCCTGTAATCCCAGTGCTTGGGAGACAGACAGGAGGATCTCAGGTTCACGGCCAGTGTGAAGTAATTTAGAGAGACCCTGTTCCAAAATTAAAATAAATAAAGGTGTTGAGGGTGTAGCTTAGTGGTAGAATGCCCCTGTCTTCAATCCCCAGTACACCACACACACACACACACACACTTTGAAACAGTTTGTTTTCGACTCTTATGATGCCAACAGAAAGTCTTATATCAGAGTCTGACAGTTTGTTGATTTGTTTTGGAGTTGGATATGCTTCGTGTGTGTGTGTGTGTGTGTGTGTGTGTGTGTGTGTGTGTGTGTTACAAAGGCTAAGAAAGGATATGTTTGCTAGAGAAAAAGGAGGCAACACTTTAGCAGGATGGAATTTATTCTCCTTGGAAGAAAACAACAACAAAATTGGGTATTATCCAAGCTATTTTGTAACATTGAATTTCTAATTCAATTTTTCTTGTTCTCAACTAGGCTGCAGAATGCTAACATGGTGCTTGTCTCTGAAAAGTTTCTGCTTCTCTTTGCTCCTTATTTCTAAGTACACAATCTCAAAATAACAGCATATCGGCTTTTTTCTGTCATAGATGTGTAGGACATCATGTTTCAATTATTCAGAATGACATCAATGAAAATATTCTTGGAAATACCCAGCATAGGATTTATTTTTAAATTCTCGTATCCATTTTGACTTGAGGTTTGCTTCTCTTAATATTTACATATTATCTTGACCCTGTTTACTGAAGTGGCTCTTGTTTGCACCATAGTGATAAAGTCATAATGTTGTATCTTAAGACATTACAACTGAGTTCATTTTTATTTCCATTTCAGTAACAATTGAGTTCTACTGCTCTTGTGTTCCCAGAATTCCAATTTTTATTGGTTCAAATAATTATATTAATTCATATATTATGTAACTTAAAGTACTTTAAAATCCCCATGCTATCTCAGAAATTCAATTTTTATTTTAAATTTGTCTTGACATTAAGAGGTTGTGCTAGATGTGCAGACAATGGATATAGGAAAACTTAGTGGAAACTCACTGTTTCAAAGATTTCCTTTTGATGTGAGTTCAATTAGAGTGAGTAGCTTTGTATTTAACTTCTGAGCAAGATTCAGTCAAAAGTAATGTTTCAGTCAGAAGTTTCAGAAGTAGTAAGATTCAGTTTCACCATAAAGGAGACAACTGAGTAAGTTTGAACATCAGCTTCATTAATAATCCTGGAAATTACTTGCCATATTGTTCCACTGTTCAACAAATGTAACTTGAGGGAAATTTTCAATGTCTCTTGAACCATAAATTCAGTTACCAGAATTCTGAAAAGAATTCTGAAAAGCATGTCTTACTAGAGGTCCTATCAATAATGGGATTCTAGGTTGAGCACTAAGACAAAGATATTTCAAGATCGAACATGCTATTGAGAAATGTCAATATAGCACATAGAAGAATAGACAATAAAAAGAAGAGAATGGATTTGAAAGATATTGGTAGGCAGATTCATTAGAATTTGGATATGATAGCTGGAACAGTGGGAGGAATCTAAATATTGCCAGAGATGTGAAATCAGCAAGATATTGTGACATATAATTTGAAGAATAATTGAGAAGTTCAGTTTTAAGCATGCTAAATTTGAGATGCCTGTAGAACACTCATAAGTATAGGGCTATAAACTTAAACCATTCATTTAATTCATGGGAGATGAGAGGATCAATAAGGAGCTTTTTAGGGATGCTGATGAGATCCTCCAACAGTGTTCACCTCTGGGTATGACCAATGGTTATAGTTTGTGAATAGGGAGTATTTTATTTTCTGAAGAGTCTTTGTCATCTCTGATTCCTTTTTAAAAGCAATTAATGAGCAACTATTATCTGCTGAGCAGTACCTAAAGTTCTAAAAGGAACAAAACAAAATATCATCTTTCAATATCCTGTGTGGGGGGAGGGAGTGAGGAGGGAGCTGGTGGAAAGCTCTCCAAGTGCTGTGTGCATGATGTCACTCACTAGAAACTGCATTATGATGTCAGACTATCATGCACCAATAAAAGTATAAAAATAAAAAATAAAATGATTTAAAAAATCTGATCCTTCCCCTACAAGAAATTCATAATCTAATGAGGGAAATACATTCAAAAGTTAGGATGGAATTTATTATTTATTTATTCATTTATTTATTTATTTATTTATTTATTTATATTTGTGGTTCTGGGAATGGAACCCAGGGACATTCTGCCTTTAAGCTACACCCCCAGTCCTATTTTATTTTTTTTATTTTGAAACAGGGTCTCACTAAATTTTGGAGGGCCCCACTAAGTTGCTGAGGCTGGCCATGAGCCTGTGATCCTCCTGTCTCAGCCTCCCAAGTACTGGGATTACAAGCATGCACCATCACACCTGGCAAGGATGGATTTTTTTTTTCTGAGGTACCAGGGATTGAACCCAGAGGCGTTTTACCTAAGAGCTACACCCTCAGCCCTATTTTTATACTTTATTTTGAAACCAGGTCTCACGAAGTTGCGGAGGGCCTCACTAAGTAGCTGAGGCTGGCCGCAAACCCAGATCCTCCAGTCTCCGCCTCCCAAGTACTGGGATTGCAAGCATATGCCACCACGCCCGGCTTAGGATGGATTTTTAATTGTACTTTTTTCTTCTGAAAAATAGAATATTAATTTTTATTTGAAAAACCTATCTAGGATTTTATCCAAATATTCTTTTTCTACTATGTATGTAATATAGACATATATGTAAGTATATGTGTGTGTTTTTCTGTGTTACAAAATTTTGTAAATAACAACTGTGGAAAACATAGGTAAATACAGGACATTCAGAACCTATATAGTTTTGTAAGTATTACTACAAATAAGTAAATGAATCAACCACCACAGTTTTAAATATCATAAATTTCTAATAAATAAATATGGTGCTGTGACTTCATGAAAGCCTTGCAGGTTTCTTGGTGCAGTTGAGAATGAAGCACTGTGGCTCTTGAAGTGGGAAGCGGTAAGTTAGAAGAAGGACATGGGTCTGATACTGAAGGTGAATGATTGTGGTTCATTGTCCTAGTTTATTTTCTTACACATTGGCTTAAATTAGAACCTAGCATTTGCTGTTTGGCCAATTGCCTCTTTATATGCAGAAATTGCTCATATGGTACCAAGTGAGAACAGGTGCTAAAATTTGTATCCTTCTCTACTCAATTTTTTAATTGTTAATTTCCCCCCACTGAAAATGCTTTCAAGAGCACTTAACAGAGATGATAGCAGAGATGTGTGAAGCTTTCACTGTTGTTAATGAATTTGTTTTTGTAAACACGTCTCCCATAACAATGCGATTCCTTTAACCTTGATTTCTCATTTCTTTCAGGGTTGTGTTACTTAAATTTCATTACTTAAGGCTTTCCCTTTTGTTCTTTCTTTGGATTCTTAAAACCAGTAGTCATATTCATATTTGAGAAGCTATATCAAACACTTCTGTTAAAAAAAACAACTAAGCAATTTGGGGGCAACAGCATTGTAGACACTACTTTCACAACACATATGGATAACTAGAGTAAGAGAAAGGTAAGTTTAATGTATATGAGTTGGGGAAGGGGAGGAGACAGTTAACAGGTTAGTTCATCCAACATGGTACAGATTTTTGCTATCAGTTCTCCTCATGTGATAGGACCATGCCAAATTGATTCATGAAATATCAAAAATTAGCTGACATTATTTCACATTTTTCTTTTTATACTGCCCCATTTATTCACTTCACTCATGGAAAAAAAATGTGTGCTTTATAGATACCTACTATAACAAAAGGGACAAATTTATTGAAGAATACTGAAGCCAGGAAGAAATCTGCATCTTAGACTTTCAGTCTGAGAACAGTGAGTTATATTTATTTGACTTGGAAATAAAACGGGTTCAGTGTCCAATATTCAATACTAATTTACAAGCTGTGTGTGGTGGCACATGCCTATAATCCCAGTACTTGAGAGGCTAAGATAGGAGGATCACAGGATCAAAGACAGCCTCAAAGGGCCAAGCGAAGCCCTCAACAAGTTAATAAGACCAGTTTTTGTTGTCTAATGATAAAACTAGACATATTTTCTGATCATGGAGAAATTGCTCTGACTCTTCATACAGGTAATCTGTTGACCAGCCCATCTTGAAGAAGAGTCACTTCTAAATTTTGTCATATTTAGATTTGATAAGGGTCTCACTTTTTATTTTTCAAAAACTGTAATGAAATTTATATATGCATATATACACAAATATACATGAAAATAAAATGAATTAAATTGAGTCCAACTTTTACTTTCAATTCTCTCAATTTCATTCAATATGCATTTGTTTGCAAATGTCTTTCCTCCACCAGACTTCCTAATGTGTCTTTGCTTCTTTCACATCTGATGAGGATTTGTATAAGTCAGACAAATTTGAGTCAACAGAAGTTTGTCACATTTATTTTGTAAAAGATAAGATTGAAAAAGCAGTAGTATTCTAGCAACAATAATGAAGATGTAACTCCAAACATGAAGGTTATTCCAGGCTTTGTAAGAATGGATCAAAGGAAAGAACTCCTAGACTGAGATACAAAGTTGCAAGAATTAAAGTAGAGTTTTTGTAAAATGACAACCAAAAATTAGTGACAACCAAAAATTAGTATCTTTAGTATCTACTAGTCCTACTTTTTTTTGCAGTACTGGGATTGAACTCAGGGGCATTCTACCTCCGAGCTACACCCCAGCCCTATTTTTTTATTCTTTATTTTGAAACCGGGTCTCACTAAGTTATGGAGGGCCTCACTAAGTAGCTGAGGCTGGCCGTGAACCCGAATCCTCCTGTCTCAGCCCCCCAAGTACTGGGATTACAAGCATGCACCACCATGCCCAGCTCATACTATTTTTTGAACCCAGTTTCTGTATCCTTAAAAGACCCAAATGCCAATTTATTATTGCGAATGAATAGTTATTGTCTTATTAGTGCTTCAAGGAAGAATTACAAGTCACTCATATATTTTATCCTAAATTGCTAATAGAAAACATGGAAATTTTCATATTAGGGAAGACAGACAATTTTATTAAATACCTTATTCCTAAAACAATTTAAAATATCCATAACATATTTTCCTTCATTTTATTAAATTAATGTACAATTGCAAATCTGTTACATTGATGGTGAGGATATGTTAGTTACTCATTGGGAAACTATGGAGTAAATAGTTGCAATCCATAAGCAAATGATGTATCACTGGGTTTAAAGAAAACTCTAAGGCGAGCACATTTTGGAACATAGGTCCCCAGTTAATAACACCAAGTCTTAAGCTTTAAGATAATATCTTGAATATATTTTAATCTTAATTATTTTTGAAAAAAATAGAACACAAAACATAAAAGTTGGAGACCTACGACATTTGAAGGAAAATTTCATGTAGTCATATCCATTTCATTTTGTATTGTTTCTGTGACCCTGAATACAAAAGAAAGGCCTTCTCCTAATGTGAAATTTCTAAACCTTTTTTGGAACACTGATCCTATTGAGACCACAGAAAAATGCACACATACACACACTCATGACAATTTGCATATTATTTAAGACCTTCATAGACTCCACCAAAGCCCATCTGAATTCTTTATGGTTTAGTGTACTCAAGTTAAGAACACTGACCTAAAAAGTATTTTTTCCTACTTAGAAGCTTTTCTAAACCTCTTAGCACTGGTATCAGGGCTGCTTAAAATGACAAGCACCAGAAGATGCTCATCAAATGTTAGTAGTTAATGACAATAGACATCTGTCCCTCCCCTTACACATGTAAAAGTTTAAAATTATCTGTCATGGAAATTTTCTGCCAGAAATATTGTGTATAGTTCCTATTTCCAGTAATATTAAAAGCAAAGCAATTTTAGAGATTGAGTCGTTGAATCAACCTTTCAATAACTAGGAATTAAGGGATTTAAGCAGCCTATAAAAGTTAATGAGAAAACCAAGATGCCCCAATTCTATAGAAGTTAGATCTGTAGGCTCAGAGGCTCGAAAGACCAATAAGCTTAGATAGCTGCAAGCAAAGGATCCTGTGCAATTTTACCGGGCTCTGTTCATAATTAGGAATGATGCCCTCTGGTTGTGGTAGCAATTACCGGCCTCATCATTATTCATTTCTCCTGTCCTTCCTGGACACCTAGGCGACAAAAATTACCAGTCATAGAATTACTCAGGGTAATGTGGCTAGTGCCAGTGGTCAAAGCATAAGCAAAAATCCAAGTGCCACTTCAAGGCGTTGAAAAGCCTTTCCTCTACTCTCCAACTTACTCAAACCATGGCAGCAATCCTTGAAACCACATGCCGTTACTTTATATCATAAGATAAGATCTTAAAAAATCACTTGAAGGGTGATGCCTTGGAGAAATAAACATGGGCCATGAATATTTCAGGGCTTATTTGGTTTGTGACAATAGCTTAGCCTAATCTGACTAATAACCTAGGCCAAATAGCATTCTGATTATTTCAATTAAAATGTAATGAATAATAGAAATGTTAGAAAATCAAGTGATAGAAATTGGTCAAAGGATTTTGAACATCCTTGCATCATTCCTGTAATTCGCAATTTTATTTAAACTCATTTGACATTACTTCATCTCTCTGTAAACAGTGGGCATCACCAAGTTTCTAAGTGGGCATGGGTTATTCATGTTCAGGAAAGTTAGATGTTTATGTGGGAACTTGATCAGAGTTTACTTAACTTTTTTTTTTTTTTTGCGGTACCAGGGATTGAACCCAGGGGCATTTTACCTCTGAGCTACACCCCCAGCCCTATTTTTTATACTTTATTTTGAAACCAGGTCTCACGAAGTCGCAGAGGGCCTCACTAAGTAGCTGAGGCTGGCCGCGAACCTGCCATCCTCTGGTCTCAGCCTCCCAAGTACTGGGATTACAAGCGTGCGCCACCACGCCCGGCTAGAGTTTACTTATCAATAGTCCATGGTTGAACATTTATTGTAAATTTTGAGACCATCTAACTGTTTGTCTCTTAATATTTTCCTTTTATATGACTGGGTAGATATTGTTGTGGCTACTACCAAATTGTACACGAACAAAGCAAAAGCTCAGTGCCCTCTAAATAAAGTGACAATCTACTCTACATAAAGTTGACCATAAAGATGGACACTCTATAGGAAGAGGCAGCAGGGTTCCCAAACAGAGTACTATGAATAATTTACCTTGATTCTCTCCCAAATGGGTGAACATCTTGGAGAACCAAACTGTAGTTACTTTGGCAAATCTTCCTGAAGATAAATACTTAAACTATAAATATTCACTATTTTCATCAGTAGGTTTTATTGCTAATGGTAATTGTTTACATCGCAAATTGTAGTATGTGTGGATTTTTTCATAATCCTTCCTAAGATCAACCACTTAATTGTCACAGGTCACTTGAATCTAAAGTAACTTTTAAGCCAATGCTCAGCACACATTTTATATCAGGTAATATGCAGATTCAGCAAGAAGAAATCTTAACACCCTTCATAAGCAGGATAATAAAGGCAGTAATTGACAATAGAACACTTTCAATGACCTAATGCCAAGCCATAAACATCTCCATATTGACTGTCCCGCTTGCTCTTAGATGAATCTCAGAAGGTGGCAGGCCACTTTTTAGTGCAAACTGTCATTCAGTTATATTCCTCACTTAATTAACTGTTCATGAGGTCAATTTGTTCTCTATACACAAAATATGACATCTTCTTTATCAAATGAGATGCATCTCTGCTATTTTGTTCCAGGAAACCAAAGTCAGGTTAGCATGTCTTGTAGTGATCCTCACAAAGTTGTACTAGTCAGCTGAATGGAAATAGGCAACAGTAATCTAATCCTAGAGTAATATACTATGAACATTAGAATATCACTTAAGAGGATTTATTCATCTCCACCATGTTTTGAGTACAGATAGTGATTGCAGTTATTCTGCTGCTCAACAGAGAAGCAAAGGCACCCAAAGATCAGGGTATACTGATGCCAGAAGAAATCAGAACAAGCCCACCCACCTTCTCTTGCCATATACATTATTATACTTTCCAGCTGAATAAAGCAAAGGCTTCTAGGTTTAGGAGTAAGGTGAGCTCAGACACTGTCATGTGTTATAGAAGTGCATAAACTCATATAAAACACTGCAGCCCTGGTTTACCCATATAAACCCCCAGCGCATGCACATGCGCGCGCGTGCGCACACACACACACACACACACACACACACACACACACTAAACTACCAAACCACTGATAAACATCTGTGAATCTTCTCCCTTTCTTTCCTCAAAATTATTCTTCAATGCAGATCCTCATATTTCTTTCTTGCCTCCTTCTCCTATGTCTCAAAAGTCTACCTCTGTCTGTTAGACTGGTCTTCTCTCCTCATGTTCCAACACCAGTGGCATCTGTGGTGCCTTCTTCCATGGAAAGTCCCTTGCTTCCAGGAGTTCACATTTTCCCACCACAGACACGTGACCTCCCTTTGCTTCCCTAAGTGCATATCTCTACTCATTGCATCATTAACTCAACAGTCTCCTTACAGAAATAATTTTCCTTAGAAAGCAGCTGTGCATGTGGAATTGTCCAGGGTGAGGAAAGGGGTCAAAATAAACCTTTGAAAACTTATACTTTAATATATATTTTGTTCTTGTCACAGCCATACATGTATGTATACATCCACATCTCTTTTATTTCAATGAATTTACTATTGAAGCACATGTTTCATGAGATGGTGACACTCAAGACAGAATTTTTATTTTTATTAGTAGTTTTACCTCTTATTTCAGAACCCTTTTTATCTTGAAACATTCCATCAAATCCATTATAAGTTTTCCATTCCAAACATTCCCAAATTCAGAATTACAAGCTCGAGAGATCTTAAAATGTGTAAATCAACTAAAGTAATATTTATGTAAGTTATCTTCTGGACAGAGGACCTGAGCAGGAGTAAGACCTGCCCACAAGAAGATCTGCCACTTATGAATAGTAAGACTTCACCTCTTGGTTCAGTTCCGTTATTTTCTTGGAGAGGACAGCAACTCTTCTATCACCTCTGTAAGTAGCAACTCAATGTAATAATATTATGATGTTTCTTGACAATGTACAACTCCAATCCAAGGCAAGCTACCTATGTTGCCCTTCATCACACAGCCAGAGAGCGTTAAATCAGATTTGTTGAAACCTAGGTCTTTCCATTGGCTTCTAGGTATCTTTTATAAATCATCATACAGAATGCTTGATTAAATACCAAAATGTATTAAATATTAAAAATTTATATTTGGGAATATTTACGTAAGCATTCTGTATGATGATTTAAAGCACTGAATAAAGAACTGACTTTAGAATTAGTCTACCTAAGCTCAGATGCTGGGTTCTGACATTTACTTGTATACAATTTATGGGGTATAATGTAACCTATTTACACTCCGAATCTTCATGTGTAAAATAAAGATTAAAACTAGTTGCTACAGTGTCGCTGTGGCAATTTAATGTGTTATTAAAATGTGTAACACAATCCCCATTAGCACAAGGAAAGTATTATATAAATCACTAAAACGAAAAAAATTCATCATCTGATACTCTATGTGATACAACAGTCTATGAGAAAAGTCAAAGGTCTGACATTATTGAAAGTATATGAAAACTTATAAATTTAAGCTTCATGAATTTTCATATACTATAGCATTTTTCTAATAGATTTATGTAGATTTTCTCATATTGGTCATACTTCACTATATACTAGGAATTATCATCATTTAGTGAAAGGAACACAGAATGTGGAAAGAGATAAAGTGCAGTAAAAATTGGTCTATCAGGAAATTATCTAATATCCCTTTGTTTTATTCTTGATGTTTGTAAAATAATCGTAATTCTTAAGACTTTGTGAAGTTTGATATGTAGCTGTTCATACTGTTCCTGGCAAATAGGCTCTAAGAATCACATCACATTAGTGACCTTCTCCTGTTGTATGTGTGTGTATGTGTGTGTGTGTGTGTGTGTGTGTGTGTGTGTGCATGCACATAGTGTTCTTTCTAATAATATTCACAGTGTGTCAGGTGCCTAGGGATTTCAGACTCACCTTCTGAATTTTAACTGAGGAGCCAATCTCTTTTCTTCAGAAATGATGCTTTAAAGAAATGGTTCCTTTCCAGTGTCCCTGGACTCCCAGGGGACCCCAGACTATTTCTCTGAAACCATATGTGCACTTAACCTTGTCTGCTGACTGAATCAAAGATGGGTTACACACATGGGAATTTTCAGAATTTGAATTAATTTAAAAACATGACTTTTTGTCATTATACGTTGTCTCAAGAGATAGAAGTAGTACAATCATCTTAGGAGATAATAGCATTGCATGTGAAAACAAATCCTCATCCCAAAAAACTGGAAGCCACTAGTCAAAGCACATTCAAACTAAACATTTCCAAGTTATTTTAAATCCTTGTTTCAAAGCACAACTCTTATTTTAACTGCCCATCTTCTCCCCCACACTCTTCTTGTTTTTATAGTTTCCTCTTTATACTCTGATTTTATAGTGTGACTGCTCATACATATTTGTTCCAGTGCTACATTTCTAATACGCATAGAATCATGCACTGTCAGAGTTAAAAAGGACCTTAAAGTCATCGACTCCAACCATCCATCAGATGCATGGATTATTCCTACTTATGTCTCCATCCGCTTCCATGGTGCTTCAAATATACCCCAGACATTAGCCCTATAGCCAAACATTAACTCTGACTCCAAATGGAATTTTTAATTCATCAGCACTTTTAAAACTTCCCACTTGTAACAAGAATCTCAATTAAAGTGTATTTAACCGCTACTTTCACAAGATGACTGATTCTCCATAATATATATTGGACTAGCTCATCATCAGTAGCCAAGTCACTCTGGTGTATAAAATTAGATGCTTAGGGAGCTATATTAACTCTTTCAGACCACAAAGGCACCATGTAGTGAGCTAAGTATAGCAACTATAAAGAATTATGCACCAGAGAGAGGCACAAATCCTAGACAGCTTGACAAGAAGTAAAATATGGAGCCAGAAATAAATGACCTTTGAAAGAATGTTGCTTCTTAGTACATGTTAAATACAAAGGGAAACAGATTATTAAATGTTGTGAGCCATCGTTTAAATGGATTTCATCTTAAATTTAAATCTATATAAGCATTCCCTCTTTGAAGCATCACATTAAGAGAGTGGTATTGCCTGTTACAGATCTCATATTGACAGAGATGTTGTGATAATGACAGTCATTAAAATAACTGCCTCATCAGACCTAAAATGATAGGCATTAAATTTGTGTTGATTAACCATTAACTGCCTTTTTAAGTTTTAGCAATACAAAATGAAAAGTATTCAATTTGAGATTTCTCCTTTCTCTTCTCTCCTTTTTCTTTTTCCTTATGAATTATATTATTCATGCAGCTTTACACTGGACATTAAAATAATGCATGATTAAAGTGTCCCTTGTACTGAAATAAAATAAACTCTCATCCCTCAATTTAGAATATAAAAATGAGAGAGATTGTTTTTGACAGAACTTTCTCCACATCTTGACAGTCATGGCTGTTGGATATTGCGTGTATTATACAGAGTCTAGCACCAATGTAGTCACCAAGAATGAATTGAAAAGATGCCTTATATAATAGAAACTGAATATATTCAAATCTTTCATTTTCTGTGAAATGAATTGATCCATTTCTTAGTCAAATATGTAACCTAGCAGTCATTTATTCAAATAGGTCATCAGAAAGCTCTGAGATAATGAACTGCAGCAGCTCTAAGAAATACATCTGGTGTGCAAAGTTCTCACAGTCCTGAAACACACACACACACACACACACAATTATCTAAATTTATCTAAATATTCTGAATTAGCTTTTTTCTCTCTCTTTCTTTGTGGTACTGGGTATTGGTCCCAGAGCTGAGCTACACCCCCAGACCTATTTTATTTTTCTTTTTTTTTTTTTGCGGTACTGGGGATTGAACGCAGGGGCGTTCTACCTCCGCGCTACGCCCCCGACCCTATTTTTTATACTTTATTTTGAAACCGGGTCTCTCAAAGTTGCGGAGGGCCTCACTAAGGAGAGAGAGAGAGAGACAGGGAGAGAGAGAGAGCTGAGGCTGGCCGCGAACCCGGATCCTCCGGTCTCCGCCTCCCAAAGTACTGGGATTACAAGCGTGCGCCACCACGCCCGGCTTATTTTTCACTTTGAAACAGGCTCTCTCTAAGTTGCAGAGGGCAAGTAACTTATTCAGGTTAGCTACTTCAAGTCACTAATTTGCTGAGGCTGGCCTCAAACCTGTTATCCTGTCTCAACCTCCCAAATACTGGGATTACAGGAGTGCACCACCACACAGTTTTCTATTGCTGACATTACAAACTACCACATCTTTAGTGGCTTAACCAACAGATACCTTGGTTTACAGTTCACAGGTCAGCAGAAGTTCTGAAGTCCAATGTGAGTTCATGAGGCTAAAATGGAAATGTCTGTAGGCTTTGTTTGCTTCTAGAAGCTCTAGGGAAGGATTCCTAGATTAATGGGGTTACTGGCAGAATTCAGTTCCTTGAGGTTTTAGAACCAAGGTCATCACTTTCTTTCTTTCTTTATCTCTCTCTCTCTCTCTCTCTCTCTCTCTTTTTGGTATCAGGGATGAGGAGCAGTCTACCTTTGAGCTACACTGCCAGCCCTATTTTATCTTTTATTTTGAAACAGGGTCTCACTAAGTTGTGAAGGGCCCTGCTAAATTGCTAAGGCTGGCCACGAACCTGTGATCTTCCTGTCTCAGCCTCCCAAGTACTGGGATTACAGGCATGCGATACCATGCCCTGCAAGGTCATCATTTTCTTACTGGCTGGTGGCTAAGGACTTTTCCCAGGGTCTGGATATTTCTGCTTTCCTTGAATGATGGTCTTCTTTCTCCATTTTCAAGACCAGCAATGTGAAGTTCCTCTCACGCTTCAAATTATTACCTAGTCAGATGTTTCTCAATTTTAGAGGTGCATGCAATTATATTGGACTCACTTGGATAATCCAGAGTAATTTTCCCTTTGAACGTTTTATATTTTTAATCTCATTTGCAAAGTCCCTTTTGTATGTAAAGCAACATATTCACAGGTTCCAGGGTTTGGGGTGTGGATGAAGTTAGAAGGACCATTATTATATCTACCACATATCCTAAAATGATATGTTGCAGCTATTGAACATACTAGAACTACTGACATTGAAAGGGATAAGGTAGACTCAAAATATATATTAAGTCACCTTTATTGATAATAAAAGATACATTTATAGTAGCTATGTGACTTAAAATACCTATACATGTAAAATAAAGTGAACAATTGAGGTATTAACATAGCAAAATAAAACCCCAAAGGAAACAACATACATATTTTGCATATTACTGAAAAAGTGAAGTTTTTGAAGTATTTGAATGAAATACGCTTCAATATTTAATTGGAACATTTGAAGTAAATATCCTTCCTTGAGTATTTACAGTGGACATCTATTGACCTTGCTGTCTAGCATCCTTTCACATTTTTGGAAACCATGTCCAAATTTTCCTCTAAAGGACTAAGCTCTTCTCCTACTCTCAGCTTAGGAACTTCCAAGTGGAACACAGTCCAGGTATGGCACACATAGCTGTATGTGAAAAACTCAGCAATGTGCCATTCCCTTAGTCCCTGAGCTGAGTTTATCTAATAGGCATTTTATCTAAGCTTTAAAGATGGGTCTTTTCAACAATAATTCGATTTTTTTTTACTTCTTAGAAAAGAAGGGACATTCCCCAACTTGTTTTAAGAAGTAACATAATCTTATTACCAAAACCTCATAAAGATTTACCAAACATCATTATAAACATGGATGCAAAAATCTAAGCTAAATATTAGTAAATTAAATCAGTGTATTAAAACATAATGAGATATATGGCATATATAGCACAGTTAAGTCGCGTTTGTTTTAGAAATGGAAATATGACTTTACATTTAAAATGTCTCAACATTATTTTTCCATCAGACACTTATTATCTCACCTATTTGCAAAGCCCAGGAGTACATTTGCTTCAGGCACATGCATAATAGGTATTAAATAACTTTATATGTGTATATGAGTTTTTAAAATGAGTTTTTAAAATGAAGTAAAACATTCATAAAAGTACAAAAAAACTTTTAGCAAAAAAGCTTAATAAAACTTCACAAAGTGAATGCTCACATATATATATATGAAGTAAAATATGCAACAACAGTGTGTATCAGTATCCCAGAAACTGCCTTCCTGCCATGAGCCACAGCCCTCACCATGTAAACATGATTGTGATTTCTAACATCATACATTTGTGGTATATGAGAAAAATTGTAGCAATTCCTAATGATGTACCCTCTTCAAGGGAGATTTACCAGTCCTTCTCATATAGGAGTTTTTCCTCTTTATCCGATCTAGCACAAAATTAAGTTGAAGTTCTGATAGTACTGATCTTGAATTTAGCCTTTTAGGGTTATGGGCTCCCCCAATATGTTCACTAGTTCTCCACTCCCAGGCTCACCTTGACCTCTCTCTCCTTTGTATCCACAGAGCAGGAAACCTGTCAAACACCATTCGACCTGCTGTAGAGCTTGTGTTTTGACAGCCCTCCCCAGGAAGCTGCAAACACTGGCACATGTCTTCAGAAAAAACAGTCAAATTGATGACTCTCAAGTCCAAGTTTGTCCTATCACACAAGGCTATGGAAAAAATCAACAACAACAAAATTCCTGTGCTGTTTCTGTGCCTTCGAAAGATGATCCTTATCTCCTAGAAAAAGGCCAGGATTCTCCACCTCTTATCAGCTAGTGATCCTATGGCAGAAAAGTGTCTGCAAGTCTACAGTCCCAATCTCCATGGTTCTCCATTCTCTAGAATCCTAATGCTGCCTATTCTCTCTACTTTACCAGAATTCTGATCTTTCCTAACACAACTTTACTTAAGGTTATTTTGGCAAGAAAATTGGTCATAAATATCTGTAAGCATACATTTTATGAAAATACTATAGTTTCACGAAACTTGATTTGATTCTTGTTTCCTCATAGTATATTATCCTTTGCATTTTACAAATTTATCTATGTCTCCTTAATGAAGGATAACTAAGTAGTTAATCTCTTTTTACATCTCTTTATGTATCAACTTTAGGTTTTCTCCATGTCTATAGGCAAAGGCAGAATAGATGGCTCATTAACAAGATTTACATAAGCATTTGAGTTCACTGAGTAGTGTTGATTATTCCCTACAACTGCTGCTTCTCTTTGCACAAATATTAATAATGTATGAAGTAGCAATGTATGAAGACTCCTGCTTCCCCCTTGTTTAAGGGATTATTACATGACTTGCTAATTTTCATCAGATCTCTCATATAGTATGCATATATATTATTGATTCATTCATTCAAAGTTTTTTCATATTTTTTCAAGATCAATTATTTTTCTTGAATATTATAGAATCTATTTGACTAGGTATTCCTTGGCCATCTTCCTTTTCAGTATGTGCATTGAATTTTTACTTCAAAAGTGTCTTGGAACTATATATATTATGAACAAGTTCTTTCAATCTATTATTCATTTATTAATTTGTGGAATTCTTGATTGAAAATGTATGTTTAGTTGTTATATACTGAAATTTATTTTTATTTGTTTTTCTTAAATTTATTTTTAAAGAGATTTAGGGGATCATTTTTAAGGGTCTTATCCACCTCAATTTTTATCTCGTGTCCTTGAAAAAGTAGTGTTTGCACTATTTTTTAATAGAATCGGATTGTTTGCAGACATTTTCTCAATGAGCATAATCTGAATCTACCTTGATTTCATTATTTACAACTGATCTGTATATTTATAGCCATGTATTCTTTCATATTGATTTTATAATGAGTATATTAGTGATTTAGAACATTCTACTGGAATTTTTACTGAGAATTAAATTAAATATATTATTTTAACCTGTCTATAGACACTATATACTTCTCAGATTAGTGTTTATATTTAATATACTTTTAATTTTTTAATAAAAATATATATTATTTTAACTGAGTTACTAGCTGTCTTAAGTGATATTGTACATGAGTATTATATGCTATAATATATGATAATACTAAATATGTACATTTATAATATGTGTATTATTATACATTTTACTATATGTTGTTTTCTAGTAATGTTATTGATTTTTAAGTTGCTCTTATATCTACTTGCTGCAACTTTCATTAGTTCTAAATTTTTTTGGAACAGTGACTATTCTATGTTAAAGATAATTTCATCTCCAAACATTCAAAATATTGACCTTTCCTTTTCCTTTCTCATCTCATTTTTTTGTTTGTTTTAACAATTTATCAAGCCAGAGATTCTGATTTTTTACTTATAAAATATAAATGATACCAGGTATTCATTTCTCACTGCCAAATAAGCTAATATTTTCCCCAAAAACATATTTAATTGTAGCTATTTAGTTTAGATAGGCTGTACCAAATTAGGAAGTTTTCTATTTCTAGTATGATGAGACTTTGAACATACCTACTCTGGGTTTATCATTTGTCTTTTCTCCATTATTTTATACAACCTTATGATCTTGTTTTCTTTTAACCCATCATTAAAGTAGGTTACAGCAACAGATTTTCAGATATTAAATCATCCTTATTTGTATTCGATCATGATTTAATTCTATTTTCAATACAATCTTATTTCTAGTTTGGATTTTTTTAAAGATTTCTAAAGGAAACACAATATTTTTGTAGACAAAATCATTATATAACTTTTTTTTTTACTTGTACTGCCTTTATCTGGTTTTAGAAAATGTTTGTTTTAGATTCAAAAAATGAGTTCAAATTTGTTTCCTCCATTTTCACTTTCTGAAATTGTACATTGTATATAGGGGTTATCTTGAATGTTGAACATTTGATTTAAATATGTGCTTATTAAGCTATCTGATTTTGAAAGATTTGATTTGGGAATCTTTTATATTAATTAATTCATTCAAAGTTTTTTAATATTTTTCCAAATCAATTATTTTCTTGAATATTATAGATCTATTTGACTAGGTATTCCTTGACCATCTTCCTTTTCAGTATGTGCATTGAATTTTTACTTCAAAAGTTTTGTCTTGGAACTAAAAACCATTTTGTACTCCAATTACTTTTCTTTGATAGATCCAATACCTATTTCTTTTTGGGGTTTTTTTTTTTGTTTTGTTTTTTGTTTTTGTTATGTGTGTTTGGGGGAGAGTTTACCGGGAATTGAAGCCAGGGTGTTTTACCTCTGCACTTACAGGACTAATCCTTTTTAGTTTTTATTTTGAAGCAGCGTCTTCATAAGTTACAGTGCACTGACCTCAAACCTGTGATGGTCCACCTTCCAAGTAATGGGATTACAGGCATGCACCGATTGTAACAAATTGTTTTCACAAAATCTTAAAACTAACTCCTCTGTATTTATATTTTAACCAATTTTTCATTTTCTTTTTCTTTTCATGATCTTTGATTTCTTCATAGATCTTTGATTTCTGGCCATAAGGTCAGTCTGTTTCTCAAGAAATAGGAATGATAAAATATAATAATATATTACAGTCTCTGTTCTAGAAACCTGGAGACAACTACAGAGGAAAACCAGCAAAGCTTGACTTCTCTGGTGAAGGACAAAAAGGAAACATCTGAGCCCTCACGCTCCATCATTCTCGAATTATTCTAACTTCTGTTTTCCTTTACTTTTCTCTTAATTATTTAATATTGTAGATCTTAGGTATGCACAAATAATAAAAATGAAATCATAGAGTGATTATACAAAATAAATCATGAATCACATTTTCCTTCTTTTTTCTGTGTGTGTGACTGGGGATTGAACCCACTCCCTCTGAGTTACACCCCCTGCCCTTTCCATTTTTTATTTTGAAACAGAGTCTTGCTAGGTTTCTGAGAGCCTGGCTAAGTTGCTGAGGCTGGTCATGAACCTGTGGTCCTCCTGTCTCAGCCTCCCAAGTACTGGAATTACAGGTATGTGCCGCCATGCCCACCTCAATAAAATTATTTTTTAAAATAAATAAACACAAAAAAGAAGTCAATCCATAGTTTTCTAAATGTAAACTTTTCTTGTTTCTTTTATTCACTTTCTGTTGCCCTTTCTTTTTCTTTGAACTCTTCTAAGTCATTGTTTTGTGGATGTGTTGCTTGCAAATAATATGTAGTTGAGTTTTGCTTTATACTCTAATTGTGCTATATTGTCCTTAATGTTTTAATGTTTCTTTTTGATATTATCATTTACTATATTGTGTTTTTCATCTTTTTATATTATTTCTCTTAATAGCTTACATGGCTCCCAAACTATTATTTTCTTCTGGATATAAACTAGTATTATTTTTCTATGTTCACAATATGCCCATTAAAAGATAGTATATTAATTTGGCCTTCACAAAATCATATACTATTGGATTTGAAAGGAATATCAATGTGATGATCTCGCTAGTGAAAGAATGACTTCCACATCATCCTGGATAAACATACACCCACTGATTGAATGTCCCCTCCAGTACAAAGAGCTCACCATTCTGAGATGGTCCATTTTTAATGTTGGGGAGTTCCAGTTTTGCCATGCATTTTCATTTGTAATACAAATTCATCTTCTAAGTAATTTTCAGCCCTTCATCCTAGTTCTTATCCCTCTCACATGTCATGTGGTTAGCTCATACCATACCACTTCCTTTAACAATTCTGCACAAGTAATGACTAGCTAGATCTTTAACTGTTCCGAACACCAACTTCCATAAGCCTACTTCGTCAATGTCCTTCCTGCATATGACACTCAGAATAAAACTCAATGTTGCAAATGTATCCTACTCACTAGAGAAAAATGTGATTATCACTACTCTATTTAATCTGTACCTCCTATGTGTTAGTATAAACTAGAAAAACCTGATTTTGTTAGTAGCCGAACTACAAAAAGTAGTTCTTTTCTTTTCAAACATTATCAGAACAACAAAAAATGAAACCTATAGATAATAGTATAAAAGCTGTGATAATACCTGATTTTGTTAGCAGCCGAACTACAAAAATCAGTTCTTTTCTTTTCAAACATTATCAGAACAACAAAAAATGAAACCTATAGATAATAGTATAAAAGCTGTGATAATACACTTTGTCCTTGCCTGACAGTTTAGATGGAAAACAATTACTTCATTGAAAGATTGCATTTCTAATAAGATTAACTTTCTAGAAGATAAAATGCAGAGGGCCTCAGACTGAGATGATCTCATTCTCATGACATTAAAGACTGTTGGCTTGTTATGAATGCCAAATTTTTCCTCCCTCTGAAATTGCTCTGAAGTTCCTGTACCTATGTCCTTGAGCTCAAGATACTCAAATCTGAACCCTTTAGTCAAGTTAGTGTTAGAGCACTAAAAGTGGGCACAGCTCAGGGAGCTCCAGAGATTCAGTGGAACATTCCCCATTGTCCCTTGGGAATAATTCACCACACTGAACCCTCTCTCTGGGGACAGAGCCTGTTTTTCTCCAACATGTTTCCACGTTGTACTTCATCAGCCTTTATGTGAGCAAACAATTTGCTTAGAGTTGTCTATGGAGCACCATCGTTGCTTGTAGTTGTCCATGAAGCACAGTTCTTTAGTACAGGGAAATACCTGATGCTCCTGACACCATGTGGCTTCATCTGCTGGAGCCTCCTGGCTTACGGAAAGAGCAGGTAGGGTGACATTTCCACAAAACACCAGGTAAAGAAGACTTGGAGTCAGACAATAGCAGTACTGGGAGGAACTAAGAAGTCATCATTTCTAATTCTTTATCCCAAAGATGAGGAAACTGAGGCATGGGACAAGGAAGAAATACTTGCTTAATGCAGACATAGTAAATTTCCCTGTGGCCCATCCCTGCCTCATCACACCCTCTGCCTCACAAAACATTTTTCTATGTGCCTGTCCATGCTCCAGACACCCCAGAACAGGGTCCACCCA
Organism: Glis glis; assembly: GCA_004027185.1. NCBI lineage: Eukaryota > Metazoa > Chordata > Mammalia > Rodentia > Gliridae > Glis > Glis glis. The sequence goes on from PVJS01021828.1 coordinate 21,214, forward strand.
GCAAGAGCACTCACTGACTCTCTAAGACCTGGCCATGTTCTACACCTGGGCCTGAATCAGAACCCTGGACCAGGCAAGCTCCTCTTCTACAACACGCACAGTCAGGACCTGCAATACACTTTCTCATACCCTGACCCCTAAATTCACTCCCATTTCTAGCCCCTTACTGACCTAAACTTCCTCATCCATAATTCTGCATGTGCTGGTCACCTCCCAATCCTGTCCTAGCGCCTTCTGGTTCCATGACAGCAAGCAATGATGATGTGCTTTAGCTCAATATGCTCAAATCTGAACTTTTGACTTCATTCACCCAATCTGTATCCTTTTAATCATTTGATCACCCAAGTGGAAAATACTCAAGTCATCCTTTTTCTATTCCCAATTTCCATCATGTCATGTTTTACCAGAAATATATGATCAGAGTCTGTTTTTTTACATGTACCACTGCCACAACCCTGCACCAAGCCACTATATTTTTGTGTGTGTGTGAGTGTGTGTGTGTGTGTGTGTGTGTGTAAAAGATCTTGATACTGTTCTAAATATCCTCTTCCTTCTCTTTTTCTTTCATTCAATAAAAATAAAATAAAAGATATCTCAATTACCAGTAGGTCTTTGTGGGCTCTGCTGCTCTACAAAGTCTCATCCCAAAGTCTTTCTCCTGTGTGCACTATGGTCTAGCTAACCTGGTTTTCATTTAGTTCCTTGTATCTGCATGGAGATTTCCCATATTAGGGACCTTAAACTGTTGGTTCCTCTGCACAGAATGCATTTGGCCTAGATATGGACATGGCTGACTTACCCTCATTATGTTAGTTTCAACTTAAAAATCTCAGGAAGGTGCTCCTTACCATCCTCAGAGGTCCCCATTTTTATTATCCACAATTATCCATTTTTATAGAATCCTGTAATTTTTGAAAATTTGTACTATAATTTTAACAATTTTAACTTCATGTTTAAATACAACCTCTAAATTATCATAAAAGTGATTTATGTCGTAATCATTTTTTCCTAACATAGTTTCTTACACTTAGTAGATACCCAAAGACATTTTTGCCATTAACTGATTTATCTCAGAAAAAATAGGGAGTAGTGGAAACACACAAGGGACTCTGGTTGATAATGGAGAACCCTCAGCGGGGCAAGAAAAGTGGTACAAGGGAAGGGGAAGGGCAAGAAAGAAGGGAATCAGTGGAATTACCATCATAAACAATATGTACATGTGAGAATATACCAACATCATTCTTGGTACTTCATACAGGTCGGGGGAGGCGGGGGGGACACTAAGAGCTGTGTGCATGTATGTTAACATCAAATTGATACTCACTGTGATGTAAGACTCCAATGCACCAATAAAAGCATGTTAAAAAAAGTTTAGTTGAGTAATTCAAGAATGAAATAACCAATAATTAATAAAAAACAAAAAAAAAACACTTCCAAAATGTCTCTTTTTTGGAAGGCCCAGATAAGTATTTAGATAATTCATAATTCCTTGGTTTATACATTTCTCTCTGAAGTAAACATTCAAAAATTGTGTTAAAATGATGACGGTTTTCTCTGTAAAATACTCACTTACTAAATATTATGCACATTGTTTGGATCTAATCAATATATTTTATTGATGTGTTATTCATATTTTAAATAACAAAATATTGCTCCTGAGAATAAAATTTAATTTAATTCATGTAAACATACATACAGAATTTTTTATAGTGTTAGAAGCTGCAATATAACTATGAGTTGTACTAGCTGCTAAAGAATATTCTCTTTGCTAGTCCTTAGGAAAAGCAGATAAAAAGAGTGGAATATTGATTATGTAATTTTTGTGTGTGTGGTAGAAGGCATTATTCTAAGAATTTAGTAATATTAGGCCAAAATAAAATTATGTATCTGTAACAGAGAATACAAAAGAAACATTGTTTGAAAGCTAGGATAATTGTCTTTTGAAGAGTAATGTTTCAGTCTGTGCAAACATGGCATTATATCTGATTTCTGATTACCTAATATTCTCCATTTCATGAACTTGATTCAAATTGCCTCTAAATATGCATAGTGACTCACAGAACATCTTTCACAAACAGAAAAAAGTATGCAGCAGAAAAATTGCTAAGATTCAGTCTAGACAGCTGGTAGACCTAACTTTACCACCATGGTCCCTGTAAATGTAAGCTTCAAAAGATCGTTTGTCTAAATCATGCTTACATAATAAAAAAAACTAAGATGGGTGCATGTATGCTTCTTTCACCCTCTACCATACACCTCATCAAGATGTATGATTACAATGCACCAATAAAAAAGAAAAAAGAAACCAGAAGTAACTTGACATTACTCTCCAATGATTTTGTTGTTGTTTGTTTTGTTTTGTTTTGTTTTGGTACTTGGGATTGAACCCAGGGGATTCTACCTCTGAGCTATACCCCATCCCTATTTCATTTTGAAACAACATTTCACTATGTTGCTGAGGTCCTCACTAAATTGCTGAGGTTGGCCTCCAACCTGTAGTCCTACTGTCTCAGTCTCTTAAGTACTGAGATTACAGGTGTGTGCTACCATGCCTGGCTACTCATAAATGTTTATACTCCTCTCATCTATCATTGATGATTTTAAAAATGTATTTATAACAGGATGTTAAAAGATTTTTTCAATACCATTTTTAAAACTAACTGCCTCATCCTTCCTACATGGATTTATTGACAGATTAGATGGGTAAAATTCAAGTGTTGGGAGATAATGCATAGCCATTCCATGGTTAAGAAATATTAGAGTGTCTAATATGTGCTAAGCACTGATATAGATCCTGAAGATTCAGTAGTAAATAGAGCATATTAGATCCGTGCACCATGGAGTTTAATTCTGGAAATGATATACAGACAATTAACAATTAGCAAATAATTACACAAGATGATTGCCATTTGAGATACATAATTCAGCAGGGGGTGGAGGGGGCAAAGTCAGCAAAGTAAGTACAGGCTGCTTAATGTTGGGCCTGCCGAGATGTCCATAAGAGATTACTGATTTTACTCTCAGAATAATCAGTATCTCTATTTTTAAGTGAAAGATGGACAAAAATTAATGTGGATGCAAAGAGAAGAGTGGATTTATCAATGCCAATCACAGTGTCATGCACAGGAGAGTAGGGAGGGAGAGGGAGTGGGGTGGGAACTGGGGGAAGGTTCAACGAGTGCTGTGGGCGTGGACGCCTCTATCACCCTGAACTTCATCACGATGTATGATTATAATGCACCAATAAAAAAGTAAAATATATATACATATATAAATAAATAAATAAAATAGTAACAAAAAAGAGCAGATTAAAAAAGATGGGGGATAATCTTGGAAAAAGGTTAAAATGTTTCTGTAATAGGAAAGGTGAGAGAACAATGGCAGTGGAGACAGAGGCAAATGGGCAGATTTGGGGCATGCTTTAAAAGTTCTGCTTATAGAATTTCACATTATCATAGGTTTCTATCCTGATTAAAAATTTGCATTTTGTACACACTTCCTAAAAACAGAATGCTCACCTATCTTTTATATGTTTTGTTGATTTTTCTTATGCTTTGCATTTTAATAATGTTCAGATGTTTACAATTTATTTTTCTACTAAGCAAGTCAACACTTTGAGATGAAATCTTTCACTGCAGTGTGGGGACACATTTTGAGGCAGGAAAGTGCATGCTGCAATGTGAAAATGCCCTTTTCCCCTCACTTCTTACATTATGTTCTCTTTTTAAATTGAAGTTCCTTAGACTAAGACATGTTTGACTAGTGTTAATTACACGCTGACACCTAGTTTTTAAATCATTATAAAGCTTCACAAACACTAATTGAATTCTAAGAAATAGCCTAAGATGTGTCAAATGCACAAAGCCATAAGGGTTAACAGCACAATCAGGGGCTATGTGCAAAGAAAAACAAACGAGTGAAAATGAACTCCTCGAAAATAAATATGAATTAAACTAATGAGTACTCAAGTTTGGCCACTTCAAATGTTTAGTGGATTAAAAAAGGATAGCCTGTCATTTCTATCTGAGGACTTAATGTGAAACCCTAGCATTCATCATATTTCTGTCTTATATATTGGCGATTTGCACAGAACACATATTTTTAGATGCATTCAATTTGCTCTAAAAGGAGGTTTAATCCAGGCATTCAGTTTAAATTCATGTCATAGTCTGAGAGGGCAATTTTCAAGTGTAAGAGTTGTATAATCTTGACATACAGAACACATACAAACCTTTCTAACTTCTGCTTAGTACTACCATAAGTCACGCAAGGCCATCGCAGAAGCACTGCACTGGTGGTGATCTTGCCTGTGCTGCTCAGCAGCTGTGGACTCTTGAGAACACCATGGAATGTCTCTAAACCTGAGCTTCCTCATGTGAACGCTAAGGAGACTGGACTAGGTGACATATGAGGTCCAGTGCAATTCCACAGGTTACAAACTCCACCAGAACATTGTAATAGATACGGAAATAATTCCCAGAAGTCATGTTCAGTCTATCACAATTGCATAATATTTTACCTGGTGTAAAATTCTTTCCCTTTTGATAAAGAAAAGTTTGAATACTTCCTTGAAGAAGAAAGGGGTAAAAAGTGACCACAGAGAAATCTAGATGGGGGCAAATTCCCCCTTTTCATTTTTGGTTTTGTTTGTTTTATTTACTGTTTAGTATATGCTAAATATTGTATAATGAATATGTATTATTTTTGAGTAGAGGAAAATGCTATGATTAAAAAAAATTTAAGACACAATTAAATTTACTTCCTATTTAAACAAAATAGCCACAGTCCTTAGTCTGGCACTTAATGGTTTCTACAGCTTACTTTCAAGCTCTCATCAAAGGCAGACTTCAGTGACTACATTTTTAGTCTTTGAAGTATTTATACATCCCCGCACATGGTCCATACTTCCAAGCCATTTGTTTTCTCTATCTATTTGCCAAAAATATCTTCCCATGGTTATATAGTCTGCCTCAAATTTATTTAAAGATCTAGTCGCAATTAAATCTGAATAGAAGTGTTATTTTTCTACCATGTGTTTAAATATTTTTATTTTCCATGTTTTGTGTATTGTGTCAAAATTACTTCTGTATTCATTTATTTATTTTACACTGTAAACTACTTAGGAATAGATGGCATGTCTATTTTATCCTTATATTCTCTAGAATACCTAAAAAATTCTTATAGTTGATTTTGGCTCAGTGAAGTAACTACTAATGAATATACTAGCAATTTCAAATATTATTTAGCTTGCAAATGGTCATATTTTTAGTCAAAATCTATGTACATGTAAAACTTTTCAAATAACATGCATTGCTCTGTAAAAAGTATTTATTTAATGTAGATAAGAAATAAATGTATATTTAATGAAACTTTATATTTTGAAATAGTTAACCAAATCATTATTATCATTGAGTGTTTTTCATAGTTTATTCATTTAAGTTTCACATTCTATTTCAATGACAAAATTTTTCATCTAGTATATTGAGATTATTTGTGAAATTCATTTTTAAAAGATTTCTAAACTAAGAGCAAGCTTAAAAATTTTGATATGGATGATTTTTCTTTACATACTTGCCAAATAGATTTGTATGAATGGTCTATGACTTGGTTTTGTCAATTTGTTCCTATTTGTAAACCCTTATGATGATCCATTTCATTAATTACAAATATGTATAGTTTTAGGTCACATTATAATCAACCTTAAAGTAAATATAACTACAAAATATGAAAATATGAAAAATAAATATCAGGGCCAGGCATAAATAAATAAATATAAATTTATTAAAAAATATTAAATATCAGGTGGCCCATGCCTGTAATCGATCACAGGTTCAAAGCCAACCTCAGAAACTTAGCAAGGCCCTCATCAACTTAGTGAGAACCTGTTTCAAAATTAAAAAAAATAAATGGGACTAGGGATGTAACTTGGAGATAGAATGCCCTAGGTTCAATTCCCAGTACCACAATGAATAAATAAATAAATACATAAACAAAGTAGCATTTTAAAATTCAGGTATGCCTAATTTTAAAATGCTGTTTTTTATTTAAATATGTATTTATTTATTTAGTGATACTGGGGATTGAACCTAAGGGCATTTTATCTTCAAGGTACACCCCCAAGCCTTTTTATTTTTTTATTTTTTGTTTTGTTTTTTGGTGTTTCTTCACTAGGTTACTGAGACTGATCTCAAACCTGTGATCCTCCTTTCTCAGCCTCCCAAGTACTGGGATTACAGGCATGCACCACCATGCCCAACAGAATGCTATATTTTTATTTTTATGTGACAAGAAAAATACTCACAATACAAAATACAGTATTTCCTGCTAACTATTCTTAAATGTATATATGTATAGATATATATTAATTCATATAAATAAATATACATATAAATTAATTTTGAGATCTGAAATAACTTGGGAAATTATTTTAATTGAGAAACCAGATATGCTAATGTGGCAAAAGTTTTCAAAGTACCCAAAGCAATGAACAGCCACAGAAAAATCGTAATCCAAAAATATCTAGCATTATTTAGATACATTATATCATCTAATCAGCACTTACAAATAAGGGCCCTGGGAAACAACAGAAGTACTTGAGATGCCTGCCAAAGCCCTGTTCTAAACTGCCATGAGGCACTGCTTTCCTAACCAAGGCAAGCAATCACTGGCAAGGCCAATCATTATTGACACAATAGAAAAAGGAGAGTGTGGAACTTGTCTTCATTACCAAGAGGATCGCAGAAAGGTATTTTGGAAAATGAATCTGTCACATAAAAACAACATGTTTTTCTTTTATTATCATTGCATTAAAATGATATAAAATTATTGAATTTTCCATAAAACTGTGTTCCATTCAATATTTTAGAAATATGTATCTTTGTCTATATATTTATGTGAGTTTCCCTATAGTCATAAATAAATAAAACCACTTAAACTCTTTGTTTTTTGAGATTTTTCTTATCATTTTTCACTTGACCTTAAAATGTGGTAGTTTTTAGAAGTTTGTAGCATAGTAGTTGATAAGGATTTAAAATAGTTTGCAAATGATGTAAGTCATATATATGTGACTCAAAGTATGCACATCTTTTATTTCTATAATTAAAAATAAAATTAGAGTTGTATTTGAAATAAAGTATGCAAAAAGGTAAACATAATGAGGTAAAGTTTTATTACAGCAAATATTATATTTATCTCAGTCCCTAATTTTTGTCACCTCAATTTAATGCATTTACTTTTTCTACTTGAAACATCATTTATAACAAAAATAACATTTTCATGTTTATGCAAAAACTTTCTGTAGCTAGTATATTTATTTTCTACCCTACATTTCTGTAATTTTCTCATCTATACAGTGCTTGTGATTATTATGTACAATTCTTTGGAAAACAGACCTCTTACATGTCTCTATATTGCAACCATGAGTCTGTTTGCATATAAATAAAGGCAATTATAGTTATTTAATTTTCACTGACCCCCAGCATTAATTATATTTATAACTACTATTAAGAAACTTGTGCTAATTTTTGAAAAACAGATATTAGTAAAGGTTCATAATTTTTATGTCTATGTAAAAAATTCTAATAATAATATTAGCCATTAATTTTACCAAAATCTGAAAAATGTTGTCACTGTATATTTCTCTAATATCTCTATTGGATTTTTCTTTCTAGAGATACTAGATTTATTGATGAATGATTATCGAGATGACAATGGGACATGCTTCATAGAAATCCTGAAAGAGCAGCCTCTCTTAACTAGATCATCAAAATTTTCTACCTTGGATAAACTTTTATTTCCACTATTTGGAGACAAGAGGAAAAATCACTCATTCTCCAGAAGCAATGACTCATTTTATATTCCTGGCCCAAGTTTGCACCAAGAATTTCCCCAGTTTCACTGAATCCAGCTTAAAACAACATGCTCAGAATCAGTTTCAGCCTATAGGTAATTTCATGGTGAAATAAATTAAGTATTGGAAGGAATTTATTGAAAAGTAATTTTGCAGGGAAAAAAAAGGAACATGGGTTATGTTGACAATGATATGAAAGCCAGTGATAGATGAACTTTGCTGCTCAAAATCACAGTAAAGTCTCCTCTGAGGTTTTTCTTGGAGATAACCCAAAGCACACAGGTATGATTTGCTTGTCAGTGAGCTGTGATGGGAGCAGTTTTAATTCAAGGATGAAGTCAACTCCATGTTCCTAGTAACAGCAAATGATCCTAATCTTCCAAGGAACAAACCACTAAACTAAATAGTGCATCCTAGAGAACTAGGAGAGAAATAATACTTAGTAGTTTAGGACAGCTGATTCAACTTTTGTCAAAAGTACATACATTTTATAATAAAGAGTAAATATATTAGTTACCACTTTATACACATTTAAGAAAGAATCAAAGTTGTATTTTTTATAGTTAAAAACATAAATTCAGGAAGATTTTTTTTTGCGGTGCTGGGGATTGAACCCAGGGGCATTCTACTTCCGAGTTACACCCCCAGCCCTATTTTTTATTCTTTATTTTGAAACAGGGTCTCACAAAGTTGTGGAGGGCCTCATTAAGTAGCTGAGGCTGGCCGTGAACCCGGATCCTCCTGTCTCAGCCTCCCAAGTACTGGGATTACAAGCATGCGCCACCACGCTTGGCCAGGAAGATTTCTTACAGGGGAAAATAACCCAAAGCTATGTGAGATTCAGATACTAAGAACTCCACTAGACAATGACACTAGCAAGCCCAACACCTTGACCAGCCATACCAATCCACATAATGCACAAGTCAAATAGGATTTTAGCAAAACCACTTATAACTACATGTTACAGACTTTTATCATCATCCATGATATACACACAATGCATTACAATAATATATGTAAGGCTGATATAGAACAGGGAAACAAGTTGCCTGAAATGAAAAGGATATTCATCATAACTATAGGGAGAAAAAGCAAAATATTAAAATAATAGTGGAGACTGGAAGAAGAGGGTGACCAAATGTTATGAGGGAGATTATTCAATAATTGTAATAGAAAAGAAAATATTGCTAAAATAGAAAGTCTTAGAAAGAACTTATTTTACTAAATCAGTAGAATTCATGTCAGCATATTTCATAATTCTTCCCAAAATTGTTTCTGATTATTGGCATAGCATAATTAGTGTATTATATATAATCAAATATTAATATTTATGGGATGATTATAGAATATGAATTCTGGGAGTAATCTATTCATAGGTAGTTAAGGAAACTTTCAGGATTTTCTTTTTCTTCCTGAGAAACCAGAGCAGTAATGTATTCTTGATAATGATTCTAATTCCTAAGCTTCCACTAAAAGAAAATTAAGTTTGCTATAAATATATATTTTGACAAAGATGTGAATTAATATTTATTTCTGAAGACTTTTATGAAAGCTTTTCTTTAATACTTTAAAATGTAGCATTTTCTACTCTAAGGAAAAAGTTGCACATCAAGGAATTGAGAAAAATTATTCTGTATTGCCACTTCACATTTCTGCCCCCTAAATCGCTCTCTCCAGAATAACTCTTGATTCATTGGGCTTAGTTTATAAGGACTTTTTGTTTATCCATTATGCTATTTCAAAATATCATGAATTTCTTTTAGTGAGGATGGTTCAAACATATTTTTTTGATGTTACTGTCTTCAGACTTTTTTAAAGATGGCACCTTACATGATTCAAACAAGAACTTCAAACTATGGAATTTAGGATTATAAGGAGAGAGCATAGTCTTAGGAAAAGAAAGAATTTTGATTTATTTTTACAGATAATTCACTTTCTTTTTTTTTTTTTGTGGTACCAGGGATTGAACACAGGGGCGTTCTACCTCCGCGCTACATCCCCAGCCCTATTTTTTATACTTTATTTTGAAACCAGGTCTCACGAAGTTGCAGAGGGCCTCACTAAGTAGAGAAAGAGAGAGAGAGA
>PVJS01021829.1:0-31147 GCA_004027185.1 Glis glis
AAAAAAAAAAAAAAAAAAAAAAAAAATTTCTCCCTTTATAGTACTGGGCTTTTAACAAAGTACAATACGAACCATAGAAAAGAAATAAGGTCAAGATAGTCAAGTAAAAACAAATAATGGTTACTTTTTAAAAAATAATTAATAAAAAAGCAAATATTCCTTTCTGTTAATCTGATATATTCCTGTGTTAGTACATGCTGAACTGGAAACATTCTTTGTTTTTAGAAGCTTTTCACAAGTGTTTAAATTGTGATAAGGAGTTGTTCTGTTTTGTGGTATTGGGAATTGAATCCAGTGGGGTTCTACCTCTGAACTATACCCCCAGCTCTATTTTTATTTTTTAGTTCTGGGGATTGAACCCAGGGGCATTCAACCTCAGAGCTATACACCCAGTCCTTTTTACTCTTTATCTTGAAACAGGGTCTCTCTAAAAGTTGCTGAGGGTCTTGCAAAGTTGCTGAGAGTGGCCTCAAACCTGGGATCCTCCTGTCTCAGCTTCCCAAGTACTGGGATTATGGATGTGCCTCATTTTGCCCAGCTTTATTTTTAATTTTGAAACAGGGTCTAGCTAAGTTGCCAGGACTGGCCTGGAACTTGCAATCCTCCTTTCTCAGTCTCAGCCTCCCAAGTACTAGGATTATAGCCAGGCATCACTACACCTGGTATGATAATTAAGAATTTAAGCATGTTGATAAAAATTTATTTGATAATCATAGTATGCAAAATATATTGGTAATGTGTTCATTTGAGCTTATGTTTAATAAAGATAAAATTTTGACCATAACAATGTGTTTATTTTAATGACAATATTAAGATCCATAAATTTTTGTAGTACAGTATTTTCAGATTAAGTTGATAGTTTTAGAATATTCAGTTTTTACCCGGGCGTGATGGCGCACGCTTGTAATCCCAGTACTTGGGAGGCTGAGACGGGAGGATCACAGGTTCGAGGACAGCTTCAGCAAGTAGTGAGACTCATCAACCTAGCAAGACCCTGTTTCAAAATAAAAATAAAATAGGACTGAGGGTGTAGCTGGGAGGTAGAATGTTCCTGGGTTCAATCCTCAGTACCAAAACAATTTAAAAAGGAGAAAAATAAAGTGTGCCCTCCAGCTGGGTGTGGTGGCACACACTTGTAATCCCAATACTTGAGAGGCTTAGACAAGAGGATCACAGATTTGAAGCCAGTCTCAGCAACTTCGTGAAGCTCTCAGCAATTTAGCAAGACCCTGTTTCCAAATAAGAAATAAAATAGGTCTGGGTGTGTAGCTTGGAGGTAGAAGTCCCCTGGGTTCAATTCCCAGTACCACAGAATGAATGAATGAATGCCTTCCAACTAACAAAAACCATAGCTAGCTGGGTGGACTGGCACACCTTTAATCCTAGTATTTGGAATCTGAGAGGGGAGGATTGATCAGAGGGAATCAATCACAAGTTCAAGTTCAGCCTGGGCAACTTAGCAAGACCCTGACTCAAAATAAAAAATAAAAGGTCTGGGGGTATAACTCAATGGTAGAGCACCCCTAGTTCAATTCCTAGTCCACACTCATGGATACATACACACACACACACACACACACACACACAAAGTAGCTAAGTTATTATATTAGTACACTTAATCCAGAGGTTTCTAAACTCCCCAACTATTGAACTACCATAGAGAAACATAAAATACACATGACAAAAGCATTTTCATAAATTATACCTGCCTAAGAACCACTACCACATAAATTTGTTTTTCAGATATTTGTGGGGTTTTTTGTTTGTTTTGTTTTTGTGTGTGTGTTACCCAGAGGCATTCTACCTTCGAGCTACCCCTCAGCCCGATTTTATTTCTTATTTGGAAACAGGGTCTCGCTAGGCTGATGAGCGTCTCACTACTTGCTGAGGCTGTCCTCGAACCTGCAATCCTCCTGTCTCAGCCTCTCAAGTACTGGGATTACAGGCGTGTGCCACCGTGCCCGGCTCTTGTGTTGTTTTGTGTGTAACTCTTGTGCCCAAATAACTCAATGAGCATATAACTCAAAGCTACCTCTATTTTTTTCTACACAGATGTAATCTGGAAGTCATCCACATTGTTTCATATATATCTTTTCATGAGTTAACATAGTTTATATTGTTAAGGATTAAAACATGTTACCATTATAGCTACTTTGTTTAACCAGTTTTCCCTTTTTGTTCACCTCTGTAGCTTTTCTCCATTTAGATAAAAAGGGACCACAAAAACATCACTTTGATCAGCCTTCTGTAGTACCTAGGAAAAACTACTCTTTCACAAGAGAAGAAGTGAGACAGATTGATCGGGAAAATCAGAGGCTTTTGAAAGAACTGTCAAGGCAAGCTGAAAAACCAGGAAGCAAAAGTACAATTCCCAGAAGATCTATTGGTCATCCCCCTAAGTTATATCATAGTGCTCTCAACAGACAAAAGGAACAACAGAGGATTGAAAGAGAAAATTTGGTAAGTAACTGAAATCTTTTAGTCATCAGAAGAAAATGCATTTGTACTAATTCATAAGTACAATTACAGGAAACCTTAATACAGCCAAATTTTCCAACTTAATTACATGAAAGCAGGTATAGATATGTATGGCATGAAATAACTGAGCTATGGATTTGGAAGATACAGTATGTGTTTTTTATCTGGTAAATTATTTATTAAAGAACCATTAAGGGAAAATACTGACGGCTTTATTATTTATTTGACTAGATGAGTTAAATAAGTACAGAAGTACAGGAAATGGTATCCAAGGGTCAGGTGTAGTGTATTTTCTATGAAGTATTCAATCACTAGCTAAATCTGTTTCACTTTATTATATCCTGGAAAGCTAAAATAGTCATTTATTTTAAAGGACAACTATATCTGGAATAGGTCAAATTTGGTAGTCTACTTGAATGTATGAAACATTGTTACAAATCATAGTTATACCTTGATATTTTAAAAGAATATATATATGGACTGTTAAAATATTCACATTTAACACTTATTATACCGTATCATTTTCTTCATAAAATTCAGTTCATGATAATTGCTGGGATTACTGAGATCTTACTGAATACTATGCATTATTCTAAGTATTGTATCTTCCAAGTATTAGCTTATTGAATCCTGACAACAATTCTTTGAAGTAGGTTCTGTTTTTAATCTATGTCTTACAAATAAAAAACAGAACTGCTGGGCGTGGTGACACACGTTTGTAATCCCAGTGCTTGGGAGGCTGAGACCAGAGGATCTGGGTTCGCAGCCAGCCTCAGCTACTTAGTGAGGCCCTCCGCAACTTAGTGAGACCCGGTTTCAAAATAAAGAATTAAAAAACAGGGCTGAGGATGTAGCTCGAAGGTAGAATGCCTCTGGGTTCAATCCCCAGTACCACAAAAAAAAACTGAGACCTAAAGGGGTTAATTACCAAAGGACAAAGAACTGGGAAGTGGCTGAGCCAAGATCTTAAACCTAGGTATTCTCTTACTAAATATCTTAAACTAAAATTAGATCTTTAATAAGCATATAAATTCAGAGCTAAAGTAATTTTTAAAGCTGTTAAAATTAGTAAGATTAGTTCCAAAATTAACCCTCTTTATATTTCACCACCAGTATGGCCCTATTTAACTGTGTAGCTACCCCAACTTATAACTTATACATTTCTTTTTTTTTTTTTTTTTTTTTTTTTTTGCGGTACCGGGGATTGAACGCAGGGGCGTTCTACCTCCGCGCTACACCCCCGGCCCTATTTTTTATACTTTATTTTGAAACCGGGTCTCACGAAGTTGCGGAGGGCCTCACTAAGTAGAGAGAGAGAGACAGGGGGAGAGAGAGAGAGAGAGAAAGCTGAGGCTGGCCGCGAACCCAGATCCTCCAGTCTCCACCTCCCAAACTGGGATTACAAGCATGCGCCACCACGCCTGGCTTATACATTTCTTTATTACCATCACTAACCCCAAGAGTTGGGGAGCTGGGGTAACATATTTACAAAAAACTCGTAAGGCTTAAACCCCTCAAAGAAAGTTACCCCACAAGGGGCAAAGAGAAGATAACTAACTAAAGCAAGTTTAAATGGGGTTGGTGAGTGGGAAGCCACTCAGTAGCCTTCTGCTCATCATGGTAGCAGTATTCAAGATTCATTCATGTTTTATGAAAGTATGGAATTACTGTATGTCACAAACATTTGGGTTCACTTTGTTTTCATTCTCCCACTTGGCTCTGAAACCTGTTTGTTTTAATAAGTAGTTACATAACACCTATTTTACGAATGTGAGGTCATTTAATCATAGCAATCACACAGTTACTATTGTTATGTAGAAAAAAATGAGACACTGAGTGAGACGGGGAATTGTTTAATGTCAAACAGCCAACAGGTGGCAGAGCCCAGATTCAAATCCAGTTTGCCTATATTTATCTACTTTTAACAGCTTTCTTGAGATGTAATCTACATATCATACCCGTTTAAAGTATACAATTAAGTAGTTTCAGGTATGTTTTTTAGGTATAGTAAAAAATATATATACTAACAAAATTTTCCACTTTATTTTTTTTTCTTTTTGGCATTACCGGAGATTGAACCCAGGGGCATTCTACCTCCAGGCTACACTCCCAGCCCTATTTTTATTCTTTATTTTGAAACAGGGTCTCACTAAGTTGCAGAGGGCCTCACTAAGTAGCTGAGGCTGGCCGCAAACCCAGATCCTCCAATCTCAGCCTCCCAAGTACTGGGATTACAAACATGCGCCACCATGCCCAGCTACTTAGTAATTTTTATATGTGAACAATATTTTCCTCCATTTGATAAGATTTTGTTATAATCCAGAATGGTAGAACATAATGTGAATCACATGTATGATTTAAAATGTTCTCGCCGGGCGTGGTGGCGCACGCTTGTAATCCCAGTACTTTGGGAGGCGGAGACCGGAGGATCCAGGTTCGCGGCTAGCCTCAGCGCGCATGCGCACGTGCGCGATCGATCTCTCTCTCTCTCTCTCTCTCTCTCTCTATATATATATATATATATCTCCTCTCTCCCTCTCTCTCTCTCTCTCTCTCTCTCTCTCTCTCTCTACCTAGTGAGGCCCTCCGCAACTTCGTGAGACCCGGTTTCAAAAATAAAGCATAAAAAAAAAAAATAGGGCCGGGGGTGTAGCGCGGAGGTAGAACGCCCCTGCGTTCAATCCCCAGTACCGCAAAAAAAAATAAAATAAAATAAAAAATAAAATGTTCTAGTAGTCACATCAAAAAAGTCAAAAGAAATGGGTGATTTTTTTTTTCCTTTGTGGTACTGGGGATTGAACCCAGGGGCATTCTACCTACAAGCTAAACCCCCAGCCCTATTTTATTTTTATTTTGCAACAGGGTCTTACTAGGTTGATGAGAGTCTCACTACTTGCTGAGGCTGTCCTCCAACCTGCTATCCTCCTGTCTTAGCCTCCCAAGTACTGGGATTACAGGTGTGTGCCACCACGCCTGGCTGAAATGAGTGAATTTTTTAAAGTAATATATATATATATTTTATTTAACTGGATGTATCAAAGTAATATTTCAACATGTACTCAACATAAAATATTAATGATGAGGTGGTTTACTATTTCAGTACAGATTCTTTGAAATTAGTTGTGTATTTTACACTTAAAGCTTATCTCATTTTGGATTAGCTACATTTCAGGTGTTCTATAGCCACATATGGCTAGTAGCTTTGGACAGTGCAGTTTTGGAATAAAAAATTATTATTAGAAAGTGAAAAAAGTAGGCTGGGCGTGGTGGCGCACGCTTGTAATCCCAGTACTTTGGGAGGCGGAGACCGGAGGATCCGGGTTCGCGGCCAGCCTCAGCTCTCTCTCTCTCTCTCTCTCTCTCCCTGTCTCTCTCTCTCTCTCTCTACCTATTGAGGCCCTCCGCAACTTCGTGAGACCCGGTTTCAAAATAAAGTATAAAAAAATAGGGCCGGGGGTGTAGTGCGGAGGTAGAATGCCCCTGGGTTCAATCCCCGGTACCGCAAAAAAAAAAAAAAAAAGTGAAAAAAATAACTTAAAGCTAAACAGGAAAGCAAACATAATTTATCATTAAAAAATGTATACTATTGTGATGAAAACTAATCTTCCAGATTTAACTCTTTATTATTTATTTAATGCTAATGGGGATTAAACCCAGGGGCACAGTCCCAATGAGCTGCATCACCAACCATTTTTATTTTTTTATTTTGAGACAGCATATTGCTAAGCTGCTGAAGCCCTCCTCTTTCAATCCTCCTGCCTCAGCTTCCTGAGTTGTTGGGATTATAGGCATGTGCTACCATGCCCTGCTAACTCTTTATTCTTTAAACCAAAATAAAGCTAACTTGATATCTTCTCAATTCTTCTTGGCTGTTCCTTTGCATTTATTCCTCATAATGATTTCTACTTAAAAAATTTTATTGTAAATTTTCATTGAAATTGTTAAATTTACATATTGAAAATACTTGATACTCTTGATCTATTACCTTCATATTCAAAATATGAACTTTCCATTTATCCAGGCCTTCTTATAACCTATCTTAGTAAGTTTTGTAGTTTTCTTAAAAGTATATACTTTTATGCCATTGTACATGAAATTTTTTCATTACATTTTCTTTCTTTTTTTTTTTTTTGCGGTACCGGGGATTGAACCCAGGGGCTTTCTACCTATGAGCTACATCCCCGGCCCTATTTTTTATACTTTATTTTGAAACCGGGTCTCACGAAGTTGCAGAGGCCTCAATGAGTAGCTGAGGCTGGCTGCGAACCCAGATCCTCTGGTCTCCGCCTCCAAAGTACTGGGATTACAAGCGTGAGCCACCACGCCCGGCTCTTTTCATTACATTTTCTAACTTGTTACTTCTGTTAAGCTATTTGTGTGTATTTATAACCAGCCATCTACCAAACTTTTATTTAATAGAGCCACATTTGTTTTAATAGTTTTTCAATGTGAGCTGATAATACTTTTTAATGTTTGCTACGCTATTTGTATTTAGAGCACATATACCTGTGTGTGTACACACACACAAACACACACACACACACACACCAAACACTTCTGTAGTTATTTCTGTTTCAGATGTAACACACAAGTAGGGTTCGTTACTTTACAGTTTTTAAGGTTTGTATTGAGCTGAGTGTGGTGGCACATGCCTGTAATCCCAGTACTTGGGAGGTTGAGACAGGAGGATTGCAGGTTTGAGGCCAACCTCAGCAGATTGTTGAGATTCTGTGTCAAAATAAAAATAAAATAGGGATGGGGGTGTAGCTCAGAGCTAGAATTCCCCTGAGTTCAATCCCTAGTGCCACAAAAAAAAAAAAAAATTGTATTACTTCATTTGCTCCATCTCCAGTTAATAGCTGTGCGTGGTGGCGCACACTTGTAATCCCAGTGCTTGGGAGGCTGAGACAGGAGGGTCTCAGGTTCGAAGCCAGCCTCAGCAACTTAGTGAGGCCCTGTTTCCAAATAAAAAAATAAAATAGGGCTGGGGCTGTATCCTAGGGGTAGAAGACCCCTCGGTTCTATCCGCAGTACCACCAAAAAATATATACTGTTAATATGTCCTTTTGGCGAAATTTGAGATCTTCAGGAGACCTTCAGTATTTGTTTAAATAGGCAGATATTACATTTCTCTCATTGGCCATTGCATCCAAACAAAAATTAAGACAATGTAATGTGCTTAGCATTCAGGGACACACACACAATTAAGAGAAAAGAAAAGGTAATTTCATCCAGTAGAGGGCATGCTTGCCCCACATAGACTCAGTGTTAGTAGAATTTCATTTCTGAAATGTGACTACTTTTTTAATTCCTTAATTTTGAAATCCTCTTGTTAAGCCATATCTCCTATCATTTGAACATAATATGAGTCCTGTTTTTCTGAAAGAGCACAAGAAGAGGTAGTTAATAAGGACACTCATTGTTTTGTTTTACCCTCTAATAAAAAAACAAGAGTATTTCATTCACATGTTTGTCAGTTTCCTCAGATTTGGGGGGCCAGAGAGTAACTGAATCAAAGTTAGTGACAAAGTAAGATTTCTGCAGTATATGTCAGGATTAGATCCTAGAACTCAAGTGGAATTAACTTTTATTTTGTCTACTTGGATGTATGATATATACATATATATATATCATATATGTATATATATAGAGAGAGATAGCTATACACGCATATTTTGTTTACTTGAATGTATGATATATATGTATATATATAGAGGGAGGGAGCTATACACACACACACATAATGTTTTACATAGCTAAGATATATAGTCATTGTCAATTTTAAACCCAGAGATATAGAAGTAAATAGTATTTATTTATTTTTATTTATTTATTTTTTTGCGGTACCGGAGATTGAACCCAGGAGCATTCTACCTCCAAACTACACCCCCAGCCCTATTTTTTATTCTTTATTTTGAAACAAGGTCTCACTAAGTTGCAGAGGGCCTCACTAAGTTGCTGAGGCTGGCCACAAACCCCGATCCTCCAGTCTCAGCCTCCCAAGTACTGGGATTACAAGCATGATACAATCATGAGCCACCACGCCCGGCCTAGAAATAAATAGTATTTTTAAGTAAACATAATGCATGTATACATTTAGAAAATTTAGATCCTTTTTTTTTTTGGCGGTACCGGGGATTGAACCCAGGGGCATTCTACCTCCGAGCTACACCCCTGGCCCTAATTTTTATCCTTTATTTTGAAACCGCATTTCACAAAGTTGTGGAGGGCCTCACTAAGTAGCTGAGGCTGACCGCAAACCCAGATCCTTCGGTCTCAGCCTCCCAGGTACTGGGATTACAAGCGTGCACCACCACGCCCGGCTGAAAATTTAGATCTTTAAAATATTAAATGAAAAGTAAAATCCTCCTTCCTCCTCTGTTCATTGTTCCTCTACAACAGTAATTTTGGAATTCTAATACAAAGTAATAAAAGCCAGAGTGATATGTTGTCACAAGTATTATGTTGATTAGTCAGTACCTTTATTCTAAGGTCTTAAAGTAATTTACAGTTCACGTATCTGGTTTTCTGTCTCTGAATGTTTATTATCTCCTTTCATAGAAGAAAGAAAGCTAACTTAGTACAACTCCACCTATGGAAAAATGTGAATGAAGAGTTGTCTTGATTTTCCGAATATGGAAAAGTTAAATTAAAAGTTGTTACGTTTTCATGTCCTTACAAAGTCTTCATTACTTTAGAAACAATAAAGCAAATCTTCTCTGCTAAAATGTGCAGAAATCATAGACACATTATTTTTTCATTCATTTGTTTAAATCTTTCTATATCAGAAGATGGGCAGAATTCAGGCTAGGTTAATCTTTCAAAAATTATACTCCTATATATAAAAGAAATATTTGGGTAAGTATACAGACAGTGTTATTGACTATAGTCACCATGCTGTACATTAGATCTCCAGAAATTATTCATCTTGCATAACTGAAATTTTGCACCTTGTGTTCTTGAAATTTGCCAAGAGTAGATCGTGTTTTCACCACATACACAAAAAGGTGATGATTATATGTTGACTAACTCCAGTGTGTTGGTAATTTCACAATGTACATGTATATCAAAATATTATTGCTTTCCTTAAGTATATATAATTTCCAAAAGTACAATTACCCCCCCAAATTTGGGCAAATTATTTTGAGATTGACTATTAAAATCTGATTTGAGCAGCAGTGTTTTAGATACTTTTTGTTGCTGTGAGAAATTCCTGAGAAAATTAAAGCTCCTAACCTCATGGTAGCTGGAATCAGAGAGACAGGGGCAAAAGGATTAATCCACTGATGAGGTGAGAGCCTTCATGATCCAATCACGTCCCCAGAGCCCTCTGAACATTACTGCATTGGGGCCAAGCCTCCAACACATGAGCCTAGGGGAATGCATACTCTAGATCCAGAGCATAACAGATAGTTCTAAGATTTTGTAATCCATAAGGTAGAATATAAGTAACCATTTTTCAGTCCATTAAACGACTATTTATTTAATGTTTGCTATGAGCTATGTAAGCCAGTGGAAAGGACATAAGGGAAATATAAAATCCTGCCTTGTCATGTAATTTATAACTTAACTGAGAAGATAATAGTATTGCATGTCAAACAACTAGAAAATAATGCAAAGCAATATTAATCATAGCATGAATATTTAATAAGTCCTTAGTAAATGTCAGGCACTATTATGAGCACTTTATATGTGTTATCTCACCGAATACTAAAAACTGATTCTTTGAGGTTATTTCATTGTTAATATTCCTATCAAGTAATTTGGCAAAGGGCACACAGTCATTGGCAGAGCCAAGGTATAAGCTGATATCTCTTTCTCTCTTTTTTTTATTGATGTATAATAATTGTATATATTTATAGGGCTGGGGGTATAGCTCAGTGGTAAAGCACTTGCCTAGCATGCACAAGGCCCTGGGTTCACTCCCCAGTACCAAGGGAAAAAAGGGAAATAATTATTCATATTTATGAGGTACAGTGTGATAATTCAATACATGTATACAGTGTATAATAAACATTTATCATTTCTTTGTGTTGGGAGCCTTTGATCACCTTCTAATTCTTTATAAAGTGTATAATAAATTGTTATAGGTGACATCCTATTGTGCTACAGAACACTAGAACTTACTCCTATTGTAGTACCCAGTAACCAGCCTCCCTCTACTTTCCCTCCCCCTACTCTTCCATGTCTTTTCAACTAGATAACTTATATTTGTATCACTCTTATTATATTTGTTACTTTTTTTTTTTGCGGTACTGGGGATTGAACCCAGGGGCATTCTACCTCCGAGCTACACCCCTGGCCCTATTTTTTATCCTTTATTTTGAAATCGGTCTCACGAAGTTGCGGAGGGCCTCACTAACTAGCTGAGGCTGGCCGCGAACCTGCGATCCTCCGGTCTCAGCCTTCCAAGTACTGGGATTACAAGCATGCGCCACCACGCCTGGCTTGTTACATATTTTGAAATACCATTTTTAATTTTTACCTAGTGGTTCTAAACTGATGACTAAATTGAAATGTATGTACTTTCGATTTGGGGTTTACACTGTAATCAACACTCAATATTTTGATATTGTTTCCACTTGCTATTTCCAGCTATTTCTCAAATCACTCCTTTAGCTTTGCTTTGCCTATTATATTCGTACACCCAGACAGACACACACATGGTATGCCTCCATGAGATTTGGATAGCTGGGTCCAATCATTTCTCTTATTTCTATAAATTTCTGCATTATTGACTTGTCAGACCACAGAATTGGTTTACTTTTTGTCTTATTGGCAAGTTATTTCAAAATTACTTCGTATTACTTTATATTGTTTTATATCCAGTAAATAAACACTACAGTTTTCTTAAAATTTAAAACATTCAACCAAATATATAAATTTAGGAAATTAGGAGTTTAAGGAACATTGTCATTTTTACTAGCAAACAAAAGTAAAAAAGTACATAACTGAAAATATCAAGATTTCTGTTCTCTATACAGCTCAAGGAGTAAGTAATAGGATAATCAGAGAAAACAGCAAATGTTACTCTTCCCAGTAATATCCATTGAAGATGTGATACATAAGAAATCTCTTGCAAACTGAGAAAGGACATCCCATGCAAAAGGAATAGCAGTCAGGTGGAAAATAATGAAGCTTTCTTGGTTTGTCTGCTTCACATGTTCTGCACGTCTGCCATTTGTCTTCTAAGCCTGGCTGTGTTTTTACTCTCTCTGAATTGCCCAGGCTGGCCCCAGCCTCTTGAGTAGCTGGGATTACAGGTGGGCGTGGTAATTAGGTAATTAGAAGCTTGTGTTTTGTTCTTTGTTTTGTTTTTGTAGTGCTAGAGATTGAACTCACATCCTCATGCATTCTAGGCAAGCGCTGTACCACTGAGCCCCACTCCTTTCTCTTTTTTTTTTTTTTTTGTGTGTGTAGGGGGGTACTAGGAATTGAACCCAGGGGCATTCTAGCTCTGAGCTACTCTCACAGCCCTATATTATTTTATTTTTTGAAACAGTGTCTCACTAAGTTGCTGAGGCTGGCCACAAACCTGCGGTCCTCCTTTGTCAGCCTCCCAAGTACTAGGATTAGAGGTGTGTGCCACCACGCCCAGCTCTCTTCTTTCCCTTTTCTAAACAACTCTTCCTCTGAATATTTCAGCTTTATTTTATCACTGTCTATCTCTTTGGAATTGCTCCAGAATACCAATAATGCTGATAATGGAACATCAGAATTAGAAGACCAGGAGGTAAAACTGATAAGAGCAAAAACACAAAGTTGAGAAACAGTTTGGGAAATGGCTAGTGCTGATGGTTCATAACAGTGTGAATGTACAAATGCCACAGAACTGTACACTTTAGAGGTTTAAAGTGATAAATTTTATTTGTATTTTATCACAGTAAAAGGAAGAAGGAAAAAAACATTATATGGAGAGAAAATTTGTCTTGTGACAGTTCATGAGGCTGACTTTTTAAAATATGCGTCTTAAACCGGGCTTGGTGGCGCATGCTTGTAATCCCAGTACTTGGGAAGCTGAGACAGGAGGATCCGGGTTCATGGCCAGCCTCAGCTACTTAGTGAGGCCCTCCGCAACTTAGTGAGACCCTGTTTCAAAATAAAAAATAAGGCTGGGGGTGTAGCCCGGAGGTAGAATGCCCCTGGGTTCAATCCCTGGTACTGCAAAAAAAAAAAAAATGCATCTTAGTACAGATTAGCACACTCTTCAAATAAAGATCAACTTGCTTCAGAGAAAGTTTAAATCAATAAAAAAAGTGGTAAAAGAAAATCAAGGATCAATTCCCTAAGTCATTTCCTTTTTCTCTACCTTGCTTGTGAAAATTTATAAAAAGCATCAACCTTTTACTTTTTATTTAAGAATTATAAAGTTAGGAACATTATATGTTAGATTCCGGTTCATTTTAAAGAAAATAGACAAGCCAGGCATGGTGGTGCACACTTGTAATCCCAGTACTTGGGAGACTGAGACAGGAGGATCACAGGTTCGTGGCCAGCCTCAGCTACTTAGTGAGGCCCTCCACAACTTAGTGAGACCCTGTTTCAAAATAAAGAATAAACCGGGCATGGTGGCGCACACTTGTAATCCCGGTACTTGGGAGGCTGAGACAGGAGGATCTGGAGGCTGAGACAGGAGGATCTGGGTTCGCGGCCAGCCTCAGCTACTTAGTGAGGCCCTCCGCAACTTAGTGAGACCCTGTTTCAAAATAAAGAACAAAAAATAGGGCTGGGGGTGGAGCTCGGAGGTAGAATGTCCCTGGGTTCAATCCCTGGTACCGCAAAATAAATAAATAAATAAAGAATAAAGAATAAAAAAATGGGACTGGGGGTGTAGCTCAGAGGTAGAATAATGCCCCTTGGTTCAATCCCCAGAACTACAAAAAAAAAAAAAAGAATAAAAAATATGGCTGGGTTGTAGCTCGGAGGTAGAATGCCCCTGGGGTTCAATCCCAAGTACCTCAAAAAAAAAAAAAGAAAAAAATAGACAATACCATATTATTAGATAATATTTTGCCTTAACCTTTTGAATATGTATATGCATATTTATATGCTTTTAAAAACTTTGTATTCTTTAGTAGTTGGTTTTTAAACTTCTTAGGAGCAAACTTTTTTTTTCCAAAGTAAATTTTATGCAGATCTTCAGTATATAAAGCAAATAATACAGAAAGCAGGACTGGTGGAAATCAGGAGTGGGAGAGCTGAGAGGCTGCTCACTCAGCCTTTCTGAGCCCTACGGCACTACCACAGAGCAAACAGAGAAAGCCTGCTCTGTACAGATCTAAAATTTGTAGTAGTTTAGATATGTTTGTGGTGATTTTTAAGGGTCAGCACTGGGTTGTCAGCATTGTAACTCCCATTGTGTCATGTGTACAAGAAAATAAGGTTTTAATCTACTTCAGCTTTCAGCACCTTTCCTGAGATTGTACAACCTGACATGAAAGAGATATGCCTGTAAGGAGTAGCTTTAATCATAGTGGTTTGGTTACCCATAGGATAGACGAAAACCCTTGGGTTTTTCTGAAAGTGTGTTATTTGAAATATTTTCACATGGTATTATCTGGAGTGACTTAGTCTTCTCTACTTTAGTTAGTGAATTTCAGGTTCTAAAAATCTAGATAGTATTTGCCTTTTTTAAAACTATTGCTATTTATCTAACATTGACTTTCAAATTGGTTGTTTTTAATGGAGGCTTTATTGAAAAGACTTGAGGCTGTGAAGCCAACAGTTGGTATGAAACGCTCGGAACAGCTCATGGACTATCATCGCAACATGGGTTATCTCAACCCAACACCATCCTCAAGACGGGCGAGATCCATGCTTGGCCAATATAGCCCATTAAGTAAGCATATTCAAAACTGTTTTGTACCTGTTTTCATCTTTTATCCTTTTCTTAAAAAATGTAACTTGTTCTTACGATAGAATTTTAAAATGCTAACTTCTAGAATGCATTCTAGTTTTCCCTGGCATGTTTTGTTTTCTTTGCTCACTTAATTTCAGTTTACATTTACAGCATACAGTGGCAGCATAGGAAGGAAACCAAGGGGTGAAACAACTGAAAATATGTTTCTTAGATAATGGAGGAGGGGCTTTTAATTTCAATATGTTTAGTAAAGGAAGAAATGAATACATGTGCTGTTTGAAAGTTGCTGAAACATTCCCTCTAGCCAATTATGAATTATTGCTAATATCTTCTAGCCCTTAAATGTGCTCTTTCCTCCTCACTGGATAACTAACACAAAAATTAGCAATCGGCAGAATCATCAGATACAATAACCTCTTAATGCTTGATGTGTGATCATTTATAGATCTAGCTAGTTGTATATTCTATAGATTATAGGAATGGAGTGACTATACACTGCCAGAGTATACAACATCTAAAAAAGGCCAGACACTTCTCTTTTCTTTTTTCTTTTTTCTTTTGTGGTACTGAGAATTGAACCCTGGGGAATTCTACCTCTGAGCTACATTCCCAGCCCTACTTTATTTTTTTTATTTGTAAACAGAGTCTTGCTAAGTTGCTGAGGCTGGCTGTGAACCTGTGATCCTCCTGTCTCAGCCTCCCAAGTACTGGGATTACAAGCATGCACCACCACACCTGGCTCAGACACTTTTCTTAATAGAAGTTTATGCTGAGCCAAGCGTGGTGGCGCACGCTTGTAATCCCAGTACTTGGGAGGCTGAGACTGGAGGATCTGGGTTCGCGGCCAGCCTCAGCTACTTAGTGAGGCCCTCTGCTACTTAGTGAGACCCTGTTTCAAAATAAAGAATAAAAAATAGGGCTAGGGGTGTAGCCCGGAGGTAGAATGTCCCTGGGTTCTATCCCCGTACCGCAAAGAAAAAAAAGAAGTTTATGCTGTTAATTCATGTATACATTCTAAGCTATACAAAAAATAGAAGCCCATGCTAAAGAAAGTTGAAACCACTTACAATGCTTCCCAGTGTTTAAACACTCGATGACTGGTAATTCCATTATTTCTTTACTATAGTGACTAAGATAGGGTCTTTTCCAGTAACCTATAATAAATTATTACAGGTTATAATAATTATTGTAATAAATTATTTGCTGAGTAAATATATAAATTGTCATGCTAAGTTTGTTTTCACTTGAGTCACTTGAGCAGCTTTTAAGTTCCACAGGGAATTCTGAAGTGCACTCCTGGTTGAGAATCATTGCATTTGAGTATTAGACACATGTGAGTTAAGGAAGAAAAACTAGTCTGGACTTCAGAGAAGAAGCTTATCAAATGATGGTTTTTGTATTTAGTTTAAATAATTGAAATTATTTCTTCTTTGTATATTTTCAGGAGGAGCTTCCAGGACATCCAGTGCTACCAGTGGTCTCAGTTGTAAGACCGAGCGATCCATTTTTGACACATCCAGTGCCCCTTTGCGAAGACCTAAACCCCCTAATGTCCGTACTGCTTGGTTATAAAACCGTTTTTTACTTTAAACATTGTTCATCCATTTTTTACTGATGTTTTCTTGTATATTGCTATAATTCTCTGTGTAAACATCTGTGATACTTTTTTCAGCAAAGTATGTAATAGTTGTAATTTTATTGTTATTCAATGCAAAATTGTTGTCAAAAAGACAATTTAATGTAAAATCAGTGTTTCCTGTGAGAATGTATTTATATGAAATGTATATGTATTTAATAGAGAAATGGTAGTAATGCATGTTTATTTTCTCAGTATAGAGGATGATTCAGTTGTTGTGCTGATAAAACAGTAGTGATAGTATTGTTGCATGGTGGGCCCAAGGTGTTCACTACATAGTTTTCATTTTATATCATTTTCATTTCTTGTAAGCTTCAAACCATGAGCTTGCTTCTTAAATTTGACTTTGTTTTCTATTTGCTTTAGAATGTATGAGTCATAACCTGATTCTATGAGAGTTACACTTTGTTATGAAACAAATCCTGAGTTTTGTTTTCATGGGTGGAGCTGATTTAGATTTGATGAGCAGAAGCTTGTACTGGGGCAATCCTTATGATTAACCAGAGGTGTATCGTACTTCTGTATAAGTGCACTGAGTTAGGTCTTTAAAATTTGATTAGCCATTCCAAACCATTTCACACTGTTAATATTAGAAAATTCAACTTAGTAGCTCTTCTTTTGTGTTTTTATACATTCAGATAATGTACTATTAATGATTCTGAGAAAGGAGGTGGGCATTAGAGCTACAGTCTACTGCCGTGTGACTAGTTTGTCTACAGACCAGATCAGTTGTATATAAGTAAAAACAAGCATTGAATCAATAAAATAGCACCACCAGTTTGAAGAGCCAAGAAGCAGTTCCCAAGGTGTGTCAGAACAGTGAACAGTGCTTTAAGTGGTATTGTTAGCATGTTGTACCATGATGTAGTATTTATTGTATTAAGAGAGAAATTTTAGGATAAGAAAGAAATGCTGTAGAAAATCCAGCTAGTGTTTATAGGGTCTGAAAAATAAAACTAAAATATGAACAATAAGGGAAATAAATTAGAAATTTGTTGAGACTACTGTTTTAAATATTAGCTAATTTTCTTGGCTTGGCTTGGTTTGGTTTATTTGGTGAATCCCAGAAGTATTTTTATCAGTCTCACATTTCAAGGCCTCATAATTTTGATTGAATTGTTGGTGGCAGATAGTATGTAATATAGTTGACATTTGAAATTAGAGTATTGTTGTCAATTTATAGGATCTCGTTTCATACAACAAAGTAAATATTTTATAGTTAGCATGTTTCTCATTAATGGCCTTTTCAGTATACCCTTAGAATGTATAGAAAGTTTCCATATTAAATGATAAATCTTTCTTTTTTAGTAGGAATTTTCTCTAGTAACTGATTTGTTTTTATTTATTAGTGCTCAAGCTCTGTAGCATGCATGCTACACTTAACTTTTGTTACCACCTTTATCAGTCAGACAACTCTACGCTTTACTAAACATCAATTCACAATTTCTTGGTCTTAGTTTTTATTCATAGATTTTGTTTAGGATAGGGCATGGGAGCAGTGGGGGATTTATGAGAGCACCGCCTGGCTGTGAGGTTTTTCTGCTCCTTTCTTTGAGCTGTAATGTTCCTTCGACATTATTTGAAGCTTTGTTCTGGTAAGCAAGTTTTTACACCTGCTTTATATGTAACTATACTAAACCAAGGGTTTTTTGTTTTGTTTTGTTTTGTTTTGTTTCTAACTTATTGAACTTTTAATGTTTGTGTAAAATCTTTTAAGGAGAAAAAAGATAATGTTGAACTTAAAACTCAGCATTTGAACATTTGGCCAATAGTGAGTTAGCCAGTTTTTAAAAACGTGTTTTTTTGTTTGGGAAATATACAGATAAAAACCTTTTCTGTTCATAATGATATTAGTCTCTGAGTACATTTCATATGGTCTCTGCTGCCAAGTGAGGATATAACATACAGTTTCATAGATAAGGCTGTACTTTTATTTTAGATACTGATTTAATTACTTTTACTACTTTGAAAGAGGAAGTTTGTCTAAGTATTACTTATTACTTATAACAGGGATTTGACTTGAAGTAAAAGTTGTGAAGAACAACAATCCTTTTAAACAGAATTTACAATTTTATTGTCAAGGTTGCATATGATGAATATAGTAGATGGATAGGAATTGGAAATGTATTTTCTGATGCAAGTCACAGAACTTTGAAGTTCTTGTGATTTAAGGGGCATTTTTCATGAAGGAATCATAGGTACATGAATTTCTTCATTTTCAAGAACAAAAAGTGAAGGATGACCTAGCACTATTTTATATTTGCTGATTTGTACTTAAATATACTTCGAAAATTTATATCTGTAACTAGAAAGTATACTGATCCAAGGTCTAGTTATTAGACCACATTCTTTCTTAGAATTATTTTTATCTCTTTCAAATATTAAACTAATGGTGCCTCCCTTTAATATGATTTTAATAAAATCTGTGAAAGATTTTAATATATTTAAATTATTTCTTATGGGGCAGTTATTATCTCATACTTCCCCTACTTCCTTTTTCAGTGTCTATAAGAAGCTGCTTTCTTAGCTTCTACTACAAATAAAGTTTTCTGGTTTGCTTATAAATGTAGTGTAATGCAGTTGTTTTCAATACATTTACCCAGGTGTCCAAAATGGGTTGATATACTACTTTAAAAAGGTGAATGTGATAGGTATGATTGTGAGCTTCTTATCTTCAGATTCAAATATTGCAACTCTAAAAAGACCAGTATAAAGTTGAAGATGAGTTTATTATATTTAAATAATTAAATTAATAAAAAGTTTAATAACTTAAATGCCAAAGTCTTCACATATAAATTTATTACATACCATCTTAGAAATGTGCTTAATGCTAATGGCTATTTTAATTATTTCCATGAATAAAGATTAGTAAGAAACTTAAAAATCAGTATTTTTTTATAAAAATTTCCTAGTCCCATTAGGCATGAAGGACTAGCTTGGCCTAGTGAAAAAATAAAAGAATTAAAGATAACTGAATTTTGATTCATGTCTATTTCTAAAATGAATTGTCTCGTTCCTGTTTTTAAAATTAGAATAACATCTAGCTGCTGTACAAGACTTAAGAATTAGTGAGAATTAAGTTGGGAAGGAGGGTATCAACTATTTATACTTTTGAAAGTATGACATTTATGTGGGAAAGTGTTTGCTTTCCCACATAAAGGAAGAGTTTTTTATAAAGTAACTGCATATTAGCATTTCACATGTATGATGTATACCATGAGTGATAAATGTTCTTTTACAACTTAGTACCAAAACATCAGTTTAGGAGATTTTATGAGGGTTTAATAAAAATAATGCCATTGGAATAAATCACTGAGTAGCTTCTGCAGTAGAGTATCTGAGCTCTCAGTTAAAAAGTTAAGGGATGCTTTGAGCAAACAGGATTATATTATGGCAGAAAACTATTTCATTTTTAAATTCTATTGACAGTTTTTAATCCACTTAGATATTTCTGGAGCCAACATGATAAGACTCCCTTTTATTGCAGTATTTTATTCATTCATTCATTCATTGTACTGGGGGTTGAACCCAGTGGCGTTCTACCTCTGAGCTACATCCCCAGCCATATTTTATTTTTTATTTTGAACCAGTCTTACTAAGTTGCAGAGGGCCTCTCTAAATTGCTGAGGCTGGCTGCACACCTGTGATCCTCCTGTCTCAGCCTCCCAAGTACTGGGATTCTAGGCATGTGCCACTACATCCAGCTAAATTTTTTCTTTTTTATTGGTGCATTATGATTACATGTGGTGGACCGACCGGTGCCGCATTTGCTGCTTGCTGAAGTCCCTCGCATGAATGACTCTGGGTCCAAAATTATTTTTAATAATGGGGTCGGCCGAAGAGGAGCCAGGCAATTCTCCTGACCTCCTGTGTCCTGCATACTTTTTTATTAAGGGTTTAAACAAAGCAAATGGCAAGGGGGTCAGGAGTTAAGTTTAGGGTTACAGGCTAAGTTTTTAGGAAAAGGCAGTCACAAGCTAGGTTTAGGGTGTGGCAGTCATGAGTTAAGTCTAGGGAGGGGCATGGTAAACATTTCAGGGAGAAAAGAAGGTCATCAAAGTCCACCTTTGGGTCCCATCCAGTCTAAGGAAGCTTGCCTGCGTGCTGACAATTTCCACTCAGCATGTACTGTGTACCTAGCTGAGCCAGTCGGAAATGGTGACCTCATTGCGTGGGCTAAGATGGCTTCCAACAATTATACATAATAGTGGAATTAGTTACAATATGATAGACTATTTTAATATACTTTTATTGGCGCATCGTAATTATACATCATAATGAGGTTGAGTGATAGAAACATACATGCATACTAACATGATAAACTTTTAATGTTGTGTGCATCTATTTCAAAATCTGGAAAGTTCAGGTAAGCTACACTATTTATTCAAAGTAATGCTTTGGAAGTTTTACTGCCTTACAGAATAAACTTAGGAGATAACCTGTCAATATTGTACTATAATTCAGCAAGATAGGGGTTTTTCATAAGAATCTAATTTCATATCCACCATTATATGATAGTAAAAGAATTTGGATAGTCACTAAAAAGCTATAAAAATTATAGCTCTCAAAGTATTATTACAATGATAATCTTCACAAAAAAATACACATCATGTTTATTTTATAAAATTTGGAATAATAGCTGATCTTCACGTTTGGAATATGCTTCGTTTTTGTTGATTTCATTCTAATAATCTCTGTATTTCATATAGAAAATACCTAAAACTAAGTAAGTATATCTGCTTCCCATTTAGTTACCTATACTATCTGGAAAAATCTAATTCTACTATTACCTTGAGAAGATTTTATTTTAAATTATACACTTGGGAATGTGAGACTTGATCTTTTATTTATTTATTTATTTTTTTTTTTTGAGACTTGATCTTTTAGGTGAATATCCAAAAGAAGATATTTCATGATTTGGGGATTTTGTTGTTAACTGTTTATCAAAGTATACACAAATACAGAAGAGTACAAAACATAAATATAAATGTACAATTTGCCGGGCATGGTGGCACACGCTTGTAATCCCAGTACTGGGAATCTGAGACCAGAGGATCCGGGTTCACGGCCAGCCTCAGCTACTTAGTGAGGCCCTCCGCAACTTTTGTGAGACCCTGTTTCAAAATAAGGGATAAAAAATAGGGCTGGGGGTGTAGCTCAGAGGTAGAATGACCCTGGGTCCAATCCCCAGTACCGCAAAAAAAAAAAAAAAGTACAATTCAAGTTACCATAAAGCAGACACCTGGGTCACCACTACTGCATCAAGAAATGGAATAGTGCTAGAATTCACAAGATCTCTTAGGGCCTCTCTCCCAGTTTGTAACCCCTTCCCCTGCAAAAAGGCACCTACTCTCTTCACTTAATACTTTAGTTTTCCCTGCTTTTGAGCTTTGTATAAATGGAATTATGTTCTTCATGTTTGTGAGATTCTTCCATGTTGTTGCATGTAGCTGTAATTCTTTTATATGGTATTTTAGTGTTTATAACATTATTCATGCTGTGGCTGATGGATATTTAGAGTGGATACAGGTTTTGACTATTAGGTTTATATATAGTGTCTTAATTGACCTGTGTGTACATTTAGGTTCGGCATATACCTAGGAGTGGAGTTGCTGGATGATAGAGTATGTGTGCTTTTAGTAGATAATGTTAGAGTTGACCAGAGGACATGTACCAATTTACTGTCCCACAAAAGTTTATTATTAGTTCCTATTGCTCCATATCCTCATCAATATTTATTGTAAGTCCTTTTTCAAATTTTAATTCAGGCTAATATATCTTATTGTGATTTTAATTGCCTACTCTAATAATAAGGTAGAGTACTTTTTCATGTTCATTAGATGCTGGGATCTAATAATATATCATGTTTCTTAGATGCTGGGATTTCACGTTTATTAGCTGCTGTGATATTTTCTTTTGTGAAATTCTCTTGCAAGTTTCTTGCCTGTTTTTCTATTAGGTCAAAAGAATCTTATTGACTGATTATAGAGGCAGTAACATGTTCTAGACCCGATATATTCTCTGAGTTGTATTAATGACTTATTTTCTTTCAATCTGGCTTTCCTCTTTACTATAAATGGTATCTTTCAAGAAATTCTTAGCTGGGCGTAGTGGCGCACGCTTGTAATCCCAGTACTTGGGAGACTGAGACCGGAGGATCCGGGTTCGCAGCCAGCCTCAGCTACTTAGGCCCTCCACAACTTAATGAGACCCTGTTTCAAAATAAAGAATAAAAAAATAGGTCTGGGGGTGTAGCTCGGAGGTAGAATGTCCGTGAGTTCAATCCCCAGTACCACAAAAAAAAGAGAAATTCTTAATTTTACTTTAGCCCAGTTCATCAATCTTTTCTTTTAAAAGTGACTAGTGCATTTATTTACTTATTTATCTATTCTGTACTGGGAATTGAACCCAGGGGCATTCTACCTCCAAGCTATACCGTCAGCCCTTTTTCTTTTTTGTTTTGAAACAGGGTCTCACTAGGTTGGATCTGGAATGTCCCCCAAAGGCCCCAGCTTGGTGCTATTGGGAGATGGTGGAAACCTTTAAGAGGTGGGGCCCTGAAAAAGCTTTTAGGTCACTAGAGGCATGCCCTCGGAGGTGCAAGTGGGACCCTGCCCTTTCTTTTTCGTGTTGCTTCCCAGCTGCTGTGCTCATGGTGAGCAGCTTTGCTCTGCCACTGCCTCACCACAGGCCCAAAATTTGCAGTGAGACCATGGACTGAAACATTCAAAACTATGAACCAAAATAAACCTTCCCTCTTTTTAAGGTATTTTGTTAAAGTAACAGAGAACTGACTAAGCCTGGGAACTGAAATTGGCATTTACATTTTCAGATTGTTTTTAAAAATCAAAGAATAATGAGGGTTATTTGATTTTTTAAAATTTAAGTTATTTTTAACTGAAAGATAAATACATAAAATTGTACATATTAATTGGGGTACCATGTGATGTTTTGAAATATGCATTGTGTGATGTTTAAATCAGGGTAACCATATCTATCTTGTTAAACATTGATCATTTATGTTGAAAACACTCCAAATCCTTTCTTCTAGCTTTTTGAAATGTACATTCTTATCTATAGTCACCCTACTGTGCACACCAAAACTTACTACTCCTGTCTAACTGTAACTTAGTACCCACTGATCAACCCCCACGCGCCTCTCCACCACTCCTCTCCCTGGTCTCTGATAACTATCACTGTTCTACCTTTACTAAGGTGTGATGGACTTTTCTATATTCCACACATGGGTGAGACCTGTACCTGGCTTATTTCACCTAGCATGAGTTCCAGTTCCATAGTATCACATATGTCAGGATTTCATTCTTTTTATGCTGAATACTATCCCAGTGTGTATATGTACCACATTTTCTTTATCCACTCATCAGTTGATAGACACTTAGGTTGTTTCCAATTCTTGGCTATTGTGAATAGTGCTACAATACACATGGGAGTGCAGCTATCTCTTCAACATAATAGTTTTATCTGGTCCAGCACTGGGATTGTTGGATCCTGTTAGTTCAATTTTTAATTTTCTTAGGAACTTCCCTACTTTTCTCCATAAGGGCTGTACACATATACATTCCCCCCAGTGGTGTGCAAGGGCCCCTTTCTCCACATTCTCACCAGCCTTGTTACCTTTAGTCTTTTTGATAATAGCTATTTTTACTGGAGTGAGTTGATCTTTCACTGTGGTGTTTGGTTGTTGTTTTTGTTTTTGTTTTTGTTTTTGTTTGCATAGCTGGGGATTGAACCCAGGGGCATTCTACCTCCGAGCTACACCCCCAGACCTATTTTTTTTTTTTTTTTTTTGCGGTACCGGGGATTGAACGCAGGGGCGTTCTACCTCCGCGCTACGCCCCCGGCCCTATTTTTTATGCTTTATTTTTGAAACCGGGTCTCACGAAGTTGCGGAGGGCCTCACTAGGTAGAGAGAGAGAGACAGAGACAGAGACAGAGAGAGAGGAGAGAGATCAATCGATCGATCGATCGATCTGCGTGCGCGCATGCGCGCTGAGGCTGGCCGAGAACCCGGATCCTCCGGTCTCTGCCTCCCAAAGTACTGGGATTACAAGCGTGCGCCACCACGCCTGGCTCCCAGACCTATTTTTTATTCTTTATTTTGAAACAAAGTCTCACTAAGTTGCAGAGGCCTCACTAAGTGGCAGAGGCTGGCTGTGAACCTGCGATCCTCCTGTCTCAGCCTCCCAAGTTCTGGGATTTACAAGCGTGCTCCTGGCTCTCACTGTGGTTTTGATGTGCATTTCCTTGATTAGTAACAATCATTTTTTCATAAGCCTGATGGCCATTTGTGTGTCTTCTATTTTTTTTTAAGAAATGCCTATTTAGGTCTACTGCCCATTTTTTAATCAGATTTGGGTTTTTTTGCTATTGAGTTTTTGATTGTTTTAGTGGGGCTGGGGATTGAACCCAGGGCCTTGTGCTTACTAGGCAAGCATTGTTTTTTTTTTGTTGTTTTTTTTGGGTTTTTTTGGGGGGGACTGGGAATTGAACCCAGGGGCATTCTACCTCTGAGCTACACCCCCAGCCCTATTTTATTTTTATTTTAAAATAGTCTCTCTAGGTTGATGAGAGTCTCACTACTTGCTGAGGCTGTCCTTGAACCAATGATCCTCCTGTCTTAGCCTCCCAAGTACTAGGATTATAAGCATGCACCACCACACCCAGCTTAGGCAAGCATTCTAACACTGAGTTGTACCCCAGCCTACTATTGAGTTTTGTGTGTGTCATTTTGTTTTTGTTTTTTATAGTTCCTTATACATATTCTGGATGTTAACCCCTTGTTAGATGTTGTTAGACATTTACACATAATTTCTCCATTGAGTGGGTTGTCTGTTCACTCTGATGAGTGTTTCTTTAGCTGTGCAAAAGCATGTGTGGGGGGGGGTACTGGGGATTGAACACAGGGCATTTTATCTCCAAGCTACACCCCCAGTCCTATTTTACTTTTTGTTTGGAAACAGGGTTTCACTAAGTTGCTAAGAGCCTTGCTAAGTTGCTGAGGCTGGTCTTGAACCTATGATCCTCTTGTCTCATCCTCCCACGTACTGTGATTACAGGTGTGTGCCAGCATGCCTGGCTTATAGGAGCTTTTTAGTTCAATGTAATGCTATAATCATTTTGTAGGTGTGGGAGGGAGGGGGGCTGGGGCTGAACCCAGGGGTGTTCTACCACTGTGCTACACCCCATTTTTATTTTTTGAGAAAGGGTCTCGCTAAGGCTGGCCTCAAACTTGTGATCCTCCTGTCTCAGCCTCTCTAATCACTTGTGTGTGTGTGTGTGCAGGGGGTGAACACAGAGACATTCTACCTCCCAGCTATACCTCCAGCCCTTTTTTTTAATTTTGTGTTTTTGAAACAGGTTATCACTAGGTTGCCGTCTTGCTAAGTTGCTGAGGCTGGTGTTGAACCTGTGATCCTCCTGTCTCAGCTTCCCAAGTTCTAGGATCACAGTCGTGTGCCACCACACCCATTTTTTGACTCGAAAATTATATTGAGATTCAAATTTCAGTGTCTGTAATAAAGTTTTATGGAACACAGCCACACCCATCCCTTTAATGCCTTGTCTAGGACCGCTTGTGCAATATGACAGAGCTGTGTGGTTGTGTCAAAGACCACCTGGGCAGCAAATCCTAAAACATTTACTATCTGATCTCTTAGAGAAAAAACTGTGTTGACCTTTGTACTTTAATCCAATTAAGGATTTGAGATGATCTGAAGGTTGACATCAGTGACTGGAAGGGCCAAACTATTTCCAGTTCACTCTTTTATTTCTCTGTGTGTGTGTGTGTGTGTGTGTGTGTGTGTGTGTGTGTGTGTGTGTGTGTGGTGGGGGATGGAACCCAAGACCTAGGGCCTTACATGAGAGGCTAACCTGGTCCCCCTTCCTTGACAGGCCCTGGATTCTGGTTTTAACCCTCCAAGAAGTTTCAAAATTTCTAGTTCCTCAGCTTCTCAGCTGCCAGTGAATTCATGACCTTGTTTTATGTGTCTCTCTGAGTATACATTATTGATTCCTTAACATTGAACATAGAACCAACAGCAGTATATAACTCATGCCTGAAGGAAGCCTGTCTAATTACATGTATTTTCTCTATAAGGCACATCTTAGCATTCTTGTGCTTAGGAACCCTTGATAGCACTTCAGCACTATGGGGGCCTTTTTATTTGGGGGGGAGGGAGCTAGGTATTAAACCCAGGGGTATTATACCTCTGAGCTACACCCCCAGCCCTTTTTATCTTTTATTTTGAAACAGGATCTCACTAGGTTGATGAGAGTCTCACTACTTGCTGAGGCTGTCCTCAAACCTGCAATCCTCCTGTCTCAGCCTCCCAAGCACTTGGATGACAGGTATGTGCCACCACACCCAGTTTTGGGGGCCATTTTAAACAGAAAGATTAGAAGCATAACAATGCAAAAGTTGTAGCACTTAATAGACTGTGAAAAGGACACTTGTTTACAGTATGAGAGCTAAAACAGAAAGGCAGAGTATTGCTTTGTTCCAGTTCAGCTGGGAACGTGCATCTGGCACATTCCCATGCAGCTCTCTGCATGTCTGAGGATGACCGCAAAGGGGTTACAAATAAATTTTAGCAGTAAGACCAGTTTGCAATTTCCCAGGGATGGAGTACCTGAGAGTCTGACAATTCCAAGTTGTGACTTTATTTATTTATTTATTTATTTATTTATTTATTTATTTATTTTTGTGGTACCGGGGATTGAACCCAGGGGCGTTTTACCTCCGAGCTACACCCCCAGCCCTATTTTTTTATACTTTATTTTGAAACCGGGTCTCACGAAGTTGCAGAGGGCCTCACTAGGTAGAGAGAGAGAGAGCTGAGGCTGGCAGCGAACCTGGATCCTCTGGTCTCCGCCTCCCAAAGTACTGGGATTACAAGCGTGCGCCACCACGCCCAGCAATAAATAAAGCCCTTTAAAATAAAGCCCTTTCACCTTCCCACATCTTGGAGCAGGAGCCCATGCCACAGCTTTGCAGGGTGATGGTGTGATAGGACTGTGAAGGGAAGTGCTGCCTGTCCCACTGCCAGATCCCAGCCTTCTATCAGAGGCTGAGTTCTAGGAATTCCTGGTGAATGGAGTAGCTGTAGCTTACCTAACTCAGCAAGACTCTTGAGACCAAGTGCATCAGAGGTAACCTGCAGGAAGGGGGAAGGCCAGCATCTGGCTCACCGCAGAATGTCGATAATGTGCACTATTTAATGTCAGCTCTTCCTTCCCCGCCCTCTCACCTGCCAAGGAAGACAGCAAAAGGCTAGAAAACAATTTGCTTCTTGATTGGGCTGGGATGAACCACTGTTCACTCATTGATCAGTTCCCAACTGCATTTCATGGCCTCCCTGTAATCCAAAACCCTGGGGTTTGAAAATGCTGAAAGGGTTGGCCCTACTTTTGGTATGCTCACAGAAGTATTTGCCCCACCAGCCTGTGCAGCTTTTGTCTCTATCAGCAACAGAATTTGAATCATTCATATTATCCTGAAATGAGAAGCCAAGTATCTGAGATGCTTCTAACAACACACATTTGTGAGCAGACCTTGAGACAGGACTGTGAGACAGGACTTTTTAGCCCTGAATTTTAGCTTTTTGCATCCATCTAGATTTCTACTACATGAGGTTAGATGTACCTCTGGAGACGGTAAAACCCAGACCTTGGTTACTGTGGTAAAAGCAAGGCAATCTTTTTAACTTGGGAGACAGGAGTAGGTAGAAGGGCTTAGATATGGTGCTCCCCAGACCACTTGTCAGGAAAACAGACCTCTCTGCCTTCTAGGCTCTACCTAGGGTCCAGGGACTTGCTTCCTCCAGTTCAGTCACAGCTAGGACGATATTAATTGGTCTTTCCCTAATTCAAAAACACTTAATTTTCCACTTGAATTTAAATCATGTTTCTCTTGCTCACAAATCTTAGAGTCAAATCCCAACTGACTTTTCCTGTAGGTCTTGATAAATTGTTACAGAAAAGAAGTACTAGCAGATACTTTCTATCCCCACGTACCTAAACCTAGTTATTCTCTTTCAAGGCCCCTTGCCTATCATCCCCCT
This sequence comes from Glis glis, assembly GCA_004027185.1. Taxonomy (NCBI): domain Eukaryota; kingdom Metazoa; phylum Chordata; class Mammalia; order Rodentia; family Gliridae; genus Glis; species Glis glis. Next base: position 28,055 of record PVJS01021829.1, read on the forward strand.
GCCCATCTCATCTCTCCCCTTCTATTCCCCTCAACAAAGATTTACTAGATCAAACCTTACATTATGTAACAATGCCATGTCACCCTTTCCCCCACTTAAGCTTCTTTTGGGGCAGGTTCAATCATTTGTGTTTTCCCCAGAGCCCAACTGGTATTAAATACTAGTTTGATAGGTGATGTTATGCACTGAATATTTGTATCCTCCCAAAATTAGTATTTTGAAATCCTAACCCCCCAGGTGATGGTACTAGGAGATGAGGACTTTGGTAAGTAATTAGATGAAGAGGGTAGAGGCTTCATCAATGGGGTTAATGCCCTGAAAAGGAGAACTCCAGAGAACTCTCTCTTTCTACTATGTGAAGAAACCAGAAGACAGAAGAGGGCCCTCACCAGAACTCAACCATACCAGTACCTTGTTTTCAGACCACAAACCTTCAGAACTGTGAGAAGTAAGTGTCTGTTGTTTATAAGCCGTCCAGCCTGTGGCACTTTGTTATACCAGCCCAAATTAGGAGCCCTAGTTTTCAATGAATACTGTCCACTTGTCATACTGTTGTAGGTATCATTATCGTCTATGGTGATTAAAACAGCACTTCCTAATCATACTAAACTCTTGAAACTGTGATTTAAAGCTTTTAGCAGAACCTCAAAATTCCTAAAGCCTGCATGAAAGTGCATAAAATGAGGTGGGATTGTGGAAGCCATGTTCTGGTTTACCACTACAGCAACACTATATGAGGTAAGAAAAAGATAGTGTGTGACTTGCTTAATTAAGGTTTGGAATATAGAACTCATATAATACGTATTTAGTCTAATATCTGACATACGGGAGCTTGGCCACTACTTGATAAATAAGTCAAACTAGAGAATAAGTGTTCATGGTCTTATTTTTAATCCAATTAGCAGCTAATAAGAGTTCAATGGAGAACATGCATTAAGCGGTCTTTATTGATGTTTCACATTCAGTTCTTACTTCATTATCAGTTCTTCAGTTAATTGTACAAGTATGATAAGTTGCTTTCTATTTGCTGTGAGAATTTGAATGTAAAATAAATACAAAACACATTTGTGGTTTAATGAACACTCAATGAAGCATTTTTTTCTGAGGTATTCCTTTCGGTCTGGTTTTATCCCAGATCTGTCTTTTTATTTCCCAGGCAATAGTCTATTAAACCACTCGATGGATCTGTGAACTTGTGAACTAAGTTCACTGTGAGCCAATGAACTCGAGTTTAATTACGTTAGACATATTTTTTTATCTCATCATACAATACCAATACAAAAGCACCACCCATGCCTCTCAATACATTGGACCAGGCACCTTTGAAGAAAGCTTTGGCTCCTTCATCTTTTGCAATCTTCCTCCAGCAGTCAATTGTCCCCGTGTACATAATATCAGCTGTGGAGACAAATGTGGGTAAGGGCTCCATAACTGCAAGAAAGAGACTTTTCCTCTGAAAGACACCTGCATGCAGTGTGGTTTTATAAAGTCAAGGTCACTTGGGCATTAAGACCCGCCCTATGTATCTTCAACTGGACATGCCCCTTCCTTGCATGACTGTTAGGCTGGGTCTTCTGTCATTGCTTTCCTCTAACTTAAGACCAGTGAAGAATTGGGGCAATGAACCAACCAATTCACATGCTGTCAAAACTACAAAACAGGAAAGGAGCAGGGTGGAGCAGGAGTATTGTGCCACACAGTCATTTTTGTGTGTGTGTTCATGGAACTGGGGATTGAACCCAGGGGTGTTCTACCTCTGAGCCACATCCCTAGCCCCTTTATTTTGAAAGAGCGTCTCACTAAGTTACCATGCACTGGCCTTAAACTGTGCTCCTCCTGTCTCAGCCTCCCAAGTACTGGGATTTCAAGCACTAGCCATAGTTGTCCTTTTTATGGATGAGAAAAATGGACCTACCTAAGATTACACAATTAAAATAAAAAGATATAACTATTAGGTTAAACCTTATGAAATGGCTAACCTTTTTATTTTTACTTTAGAAATGGCAATTTCACATGTTTCAGCCTATAGAAGCAAAAACTTTTCTATCTTCAGGCCATCTCTCAACCAGCTAAAACAACCTCTCTTCCATTAATACTTGAAATAACTAAATAAGGGAAGCACAAATTCTTTTGAAATAAACTAGCCAATTACTTCTCTTCCCTTGTTTCTGCACATAGGTTCTAAGGAAAGAGGGAATAAGGTCTCTACAGTGCTAGATACCTAGTTAGGTTCACCTCTGATTATCTGACTTTTGCTATTCTTATCAACTCTTTAGTAAAAAAAATAAAAATTCTGTTCTGTAAAAGAATAGTTGAGAATGTTAGGGGGGATTATTTATAGTTTTCCTTTCCTAGGTCCTTATCAAATAATATTGTAAATTAATTTAAAATAATGAGGACTGAAATACTGAATAGTGTTCTCTACAAGTGAAAAATAAAGAAGATTTACGTCAGTAGAGCTCATGCTTACCCCCTTTCCGGCCGGACTGCATCATCATCCTACGACGAACAGTGTCAAAGGGGTAGGACACCAGCCCTGCGACCGCTGTCACACTCTGGGCAATCATCCAGCTCACAAAAATGTGCACATTCTTGGGGTCAGGCAACATCCCTGTGGGCAGAGCCAAGAAGCCATATGGCCATGATGTTACTGCTCTAGGCAGCTCAGCAAAATGCAGGTGGAGGGGAAGAGGAGGCTACTGCACCTCCAACTCCATGCCTGGATGGAGCACATACAACATGGCAGCCAACAAATGTTGGTAGCTGCCCTCTCTGGATCCGGGGAAGCCAGAGTTCTGCATGTTGAAGTTGAAGTTGCTTCAAGTTAAACTGGGTAACTGATACGACTGAGTCAGGAGGGACTTAGGCTCCCCCATCTTCCTCTGTGAATAATTAAAAGTCAGAGCTTATTCCAGCAGAGGATACGGAGTCTTTTGGCTATTAATCTATCCACAGCATATCACCTCCTCACTCAGAAGCCTCAGTTTAACCCAGACTAGAAAAGAGCAAGACTAATAAATATAAAGTTGTTTGTGAGTTACAGGTCCTGAAGGATCCTCTCTCCACACCCCTCCTCCTCCCCACACTCCTCCT
>PVJS01021830.1:0-31146 GCA_004027185.1 Glis glis
CACCACCATCCCCATCAGCACCACCACCACCTCCATCAGCACCACCACCATCTCCATCAATACCACCACCATCCCCATCAGCACCACCACCACCTCCATCAGCACCACCACCATCTCCATCAGTACCACCACCTCCATCAGCACCTCCACCACCTCCATCAGCACCTCCACCATCCCCATCAGCACCACAGCCTGTATCAGTGCTTCCACCATCCGCATCAATACTTCTGCCAGTTCCATCCATACCACGGCCACTACCACCCACACCCTGCTCTTATGCTTTCTCTTGTGCCTACCTCTAAAGGCAGACAGGGTGACCTGGGCTCCTGGACTGAGTAGAATAATGGCTCAGAGATCCAAATTGTCAGAAGATAGAACAATTGCTGCTCGTGCACCAAAGTGACATTATCATCATTTCCAGAGCCACAGAGGTATTTTCAGGATAAACTTTTTAAAAAGAATTCCTGGGCTCCAGGCCCCGGGGCCTGTGTGAACTGTGATTCGTTCCCACGCGCGGCTTTGCTTTTTGTCTTTATATTTGTGCTTGACACAAATCCTTCCTATTGCGATTTGAGCCCACTTTGTCTTATCCTGTCTCAGTGGAGATGGAGCCCAGCTGGTGGGCCATGTTCTTCATGGAGATCTCTGTGCGAAGGCGCTTCTCCCTGAGTACCACTCAGCTGGCCTTCAAGCTTTCCAGCCCACAGGCGCTCTCCAACGACAGTGACAAATGGAGCTTCTCCGCATCATTGCATTTGAGGATGTTTTTCTGACTTTGGCATGGAAGTTTCTTCACTGGGGTGGGGACTGAAGGGATTGCAGGAGAAACACAAATCATAGAGATGTGCCTCACCACTCTGCACGAGGTAGCCAAGGTTTCATGGCAGAGTTTCTATGACGCTGTGGTGATATCACTAAAGACAAATCAAAAGGAGGTTGTCACCTATGGACACTGTAGACAGCTCAAGTTTCTTAAACCCTGGTACTCGTGGAAACTGACCATGATCGAATGGACGCATTCTTCCCTGACCATTCCGACCTTCTTTCCCTGTCTTCTTTCCTGTCTCCTGTCCCTGTCCCTGCTTTGTTTCTGCTTCCTCCCCCTCCTTATTTAGTTGTCACAAGGCCAGGAGGAGGACTACTAGGCAGGATTGCACCCGTTCACTCGGCGAAAAGATTGTGGATTACACCTCAGACTTCAGGAGATTCGCCAAGGAATCTCGTCCTGTGAGCAGCCTTACCTTTGGCAATGTTTCCATCTCTGGCATTGACATAATCCCTGATTTGAACCTTCTCCACAAATGAAAAGCCCATTTTAAACACAAAACAGATGGGACGTTTCTTAAGGTCTGGTTGGCCGCAGTCTCCGGTTCGCTCCTGGCTTCTAAACTTCATCCTCGCCGTCCTCCCCAGGCTCATCCTCGGGGCTGGTGGAGCTGCGGGGCCTTCTCCGCCTGTGGCCCCTCTCTCTGGCCTTGGTACCACTTGCTCACCTCATCCTTGTTCTCAATGTCAGAGCACAACGGAGACGGGCCCCTTCGTCGGTAGATCAGCCACAGCCCCCCCGAGGGAGCGGCAGGATGGGTTTTTGGACTATCCCGAGGACTTCGTTCTGAGGAGGCTGCGCTTGGGGTGGTGTCTGTTCAGGGTTAGATTTGAAAGCAGCGGCCCTTTGGGGACTGAGATGGAAGAGGGGAGTCCTCCAGCCTCTTCCTCTCGTACTCTGCTCCTACTAGCTGTGTGTCCCTCTGCACGTTGCTGAACTGCTCTGTGCCTCCATTTTCACACCTATAAAATGGTGATAATAACAGGACTTACTAATGTTGGGAAGATAAATATTATGAGAGTTAATTATATGAAGTACTTAGGACAGTGTCCTGGTAAATGCTAAACGAATAAGTAGCTGAATTTCAGGACACAGAGCAAGTGGGGATAGCTCTCTATGCAGAAGGGAATTTTGAGGATACATTTTCAACTTTTAGCATGTCATTTCTCAAATCTCTCTATTTTTTTTTTTGGCGATACTGGGGATTGAACCCAGAGGTATTCTACCTCTGAGCTACACCCCCAGCTTTATTTTTTATTTTTTATTTTGAAACAGGGTCTCACTAAGTTGTGGAGGGCCTCACAAAATAGACAAGGCTGGCTGTGAGCCTGCGATCTTCCTGTCTCAGCCTCCCAAGTACTGGGATTACAAGCGTGCGCCACCACGCCCAGCTAAATCTCTCTTTTTAAATGTAATAAAATCAATACCAGTCCTTAGAAAATACCATAGAAGAGGGGAGAAAAAGAGAAATGCTAAATAAAGATAGAAAATTATAAACATTACATTAGAACTTTTTTTCAGACATGGGACAGAAAGTTTTGGAAGTTAAGGCCATTGGGGAAAGATGACTTTTTAGGCCACTTACCCTCAAATCAACAGATGGAAAGAGGGTCTTTTGATCTTCTATTTTGTTCACCCCAGTGCTGTGCACGGTGCCTGTGATGGGGCACAGCAAACATTTATAAAATGACTGGATGTTTTACAATCTCCCCTTCCTGCCCCAACTCTCTTTCCAGTGGTTTCCACTTCAAAAATGGTATCTTTCCAAAAGAATTAAAGTCAGAATATTATAGTGACACATGCATGCCCATGTTTATAGCAGCACAATTCACAATGGCCTGTCAACAGATGAATGGATAAGGAAAATGTGGTCTATACCCACCATGGAGTTTTACACAGCCATAAGAACAAGATTATGTCATTTGTAGGAAAATGGACGGAACTGGAGAACATCATGCTAAGTGAGATCAGCCAGACTCAGAAAACCAAGGGCCACATCTTTTTTTCTCATATGTGGAAGCTAGAGAGGAAAAAGGAAAAAAAGGGGGGGCGGACTTCACGAAAATTAGGAGAGAGAGCAGCAGACTAAAGTGGAAGAGGATTGGGGGGAAGAGGAGAGAGAAAGAGGAGGTGCAGGGAAGGAAACAGACCAAATAATATCATGTGCCGTTCCGGTCAGCTTTGTTGCAGCTATAATCTAAAAAATTGACCATGTAATTTAGAGGAAAGAAGATTTATTTTCTTACAATTTCAAGTTCAGTCCATGTAAGGCTGGGACCCCGGATCTCAGGGCATGGCGGCGGGAGGCAGAGGGAGAGCACACGGGCTGTGGGGGAGGCCGGAAGCAAGAGAGAGGGCAGGGGGAGGAGGAGCCTTATATAATCCCCAAGGCCGCACCCCCAGGGATCCATCTCCAGCCACATCCTACTGGCCTACCAGTACCACCCAGGTAGATCCATCACGATGGATGTATCCACTGCTGCGATTACAACCCTCAAGACTCGATTACATCAACTCCAAACACTAATTTATGAGCTCTTCAAGGGGCCGTTCTATATCTAACCATAACATGTACATACACTAATGTATTACTATGAATCTCACCTATATACAACTACAATGCATCAATACAAACTATTTTTTAAATGAGTACATGCTATACAGTGAGCACTCTGGGGGTGGGAATTGGAGCCGTCCTGGTCCTTTCTGTATTCAACGTCCATCGGCACCTCCCTCCTGGATTCCGCAGCAGCCTCTGACCTGCTCTCTCTGTCTCTACTCTTGTTCCTTCCAGGACATTATCCAAAGGGTAGTCAAGGTTATCTGTTAAAAATCCAGATGTAATCAAAACATGTCTCAAAACTTTTAAGTGGCTCCTCAATATCATTAGCATAAAACCCCCAATCTTTGGAATATTTGGCCAGGTCCTTGGTGATCTCTGCCTTCCAGCTTCTACCCCGTCTACCCCAGAACCTCCCTCTGCTCAGAACACCTTTCTCCCCTTCCGCCATGGCTAACTGCTAAGACTTACTGGGTTAGGTCTCCTGTTTTCTACCGTCACAGAACCCTGTGCAGCTCCATGGTCACATGGCAGTTAGCAACATACGTCATAACTTATCTAGCATGGCTCCTTTCCACGTGGAAGTGCCAGGTGACCGAGGACTGTAGCTGGCTAGTTCCATGCCATGTCTTCAGTACTCAGCACAGAGCCAGGCAGACAGGAGGTGCGCCATCAATAGTTGCTGAATGAACAATGAATGAAGGAATGAAAGTGTATGCAGGCCGCTGAAAAGGTTTCACATGTTCAGAAATTTAAGGATGGCAAAATCCAATGTCTTGGGTCTAATTCACTCAATTAATTAATGAACCAATCATCTGCTAGACATAAATAAATATAAATGTTATAAATATGACCTTTACCCATTCCTTCACCCTGATACATTCTTACTCCCCTATTGGGAGCTTTTTGTGGGTATGAAACAAGGACTCAACATTGATGATTCAGCAAACCAAACAGCCAGTTCATGTATGCACCGCACCTCATATGGGCAGATATTTGAAAGGCACAGGGGCAGTTTGGGTTTAATAATTATGATTTTTCTACATAAAATATACCTTTGTGAAAAAGAACTAAAATCAATATTACACGTGTTGTGAGTGAAAGATCCACGTTGGTTAGAAACATGGGGTTATCAGCCAAGCATGTTGATGCAGGCCCATAATCCTGGTACATGGGAGGCTGAGCTAGGAGGACTGTAGGTATGAGGCCAGCCTCAGCAATTTAGCAAAGCCCTCAGCAACTTAGTGAGACCCTGTTTCAAAATTTAAAAATAGGGCTTGGGGTGTAGTTCTGAGGTAGAACACCCCTGGGTTCAATCCCCAGTACCCCCCCCACACACACACAGAAATGTGAGGCTATGCTAACCAACAACACTCAGTATCCAAAGCTTCAATAAAGAAACCAAATGCTGGAGACAGGTGTGGTGGTGCACGCCTGTAATCCCAGTACTTGGGAGGCTGAAACAGGAGGATAGCAGGTTTGAGGCCAGCCCCAGCAACTAAGAGAGACCCTCAGCAACCTATGGAGACCCTGTTAAAAAAAAAAAAAAAACTAAAAAGGGCTGAAAGTATAGCTTGGAGGTAGAATACTCCTGGGTTCAATCCCTAGTATAAAAAATTAAAATTAAATATAAAAAGAAACCGAATGCTGACCATTCTGGCCACCTGGAACTGGCGCGAAGCGTTTGCATGCATAGACACGGGACGCCTTCGTGGCGACGGTCTGCTGGCCTCCCTCGGGGAGCTGCCTGTGCCGCGGTGAGAGCCCGGCTGCCGGCTCTTCTCAGGCTGCGCCCAGCTCCATGCAGGGCTCTGTGCAGGACCCTTGGGAACCCAGCCGTCCACTCCCTAGGCAGCTCCCTGGCTTCTTAATCTAGATGATGACAACAAATATTCAAATCACACTTCGCTTCTGGGGCTTGGCTGCGAGGCCCTCCCCCTGCAGCACCGGCGGACGCCTTGGGAATCCCTTTGGAAATCTCGGCTCCGCCCACCTCCCGCCTGTCTCACTTCGAGCCAGTGGGAGTGAGGATGGTGGTCAGGACACCGCCACTACCGCCACTACCGGCTCCTCCGGCAGGTGCACGGCGCCCCGAGGGCAGAGACAGCCTCATCGCCGTCTCTAGGTGTCTGATGAACGGCCTCTGCCCCCGCGGAACAGCAGCGAAAACTTCAGCTCACACTGGCTTCATCCTGAGCAGGGCTGCCTTAGTGGGTTTCTTGTTTTCTTTGCTGTGTGTGTTGGGAGGGGGGGTGCTGGGGATTGAACCAATGGCATTCTACTTCCAAGCTAATCCACAGCTCTAATTTTTTGGTTGTTTTTGAAACAGGGTCTTACTAGGTTGCTGAGAGTCTTGCTATGATGCTGAGGCCTCCAACCCGCAAGCCTCCTTTCTCAGCCTCCCAAGTACTAGGATTACAGGCGTGCACCACCACACCCTGTCGGGTCTGCTTTTCTTAGGAGGAAATGTGCTCCTGTTCAGCAAGGCTTTCCTGAGAATGCATCCCACCACTGCCAGGAGCTTAGCAGAGAGCATTATTTCTGGGGAATTTGTACGCATGCATCCATGGGAAATGCTTCATGTGCACCACATTAGAACACCACGAAAATCCAAACAGACGGATAGACGTGTTGTTTCTCCAAAGCTCTATTTTTATAAAACCAAAAAAGAAATGAGCAATGAGGAAATGGCTATGGGGGATGAATTCTACACAGTTCTGGAATCGAAATAGACTTAACATTGCTGGGCATGGTGGCACATGACTGTAATCCCAGTACTTAGGAGGCTGAGACAAGAGGATCTCAGATTCAAGGCCAGCCTCAGCAACTTAGCAAGGTAGTGAGACCCTGTTTCAAAATAAAAAATAAAATGGAGCTGGGGCTGTAGCTCAGAGGTAGAACCACCCTGGTTCAATCTCTAGTTACACACACACACACACACACACACACACACACACACACAGAAGAAAACACAAATCCCCCTGTGTCATGGACTTTGTACATCTACAGTGCAAGGTTCCCACTGGTATCCTTGGGTGTGATAGAAATGCAAGAGATTTCTGAATCAGGTGTGAGAAACTAGGTTTTAGTGAAAATTATAAGGTTTACCTGTAGTTTACCTGTAGTTCTGTAAAATTGGTCAATGCTGTATGGTGTGTGTAGGAATTTTCAATTAAGTCAAATATTTGAATAGCTGGAACATTCCATGGCCAGAGCGTTTTAGATAAATAGGAATCTGTCCATCCGCCGAAAACACACAGTGCAAAGACTGAGTGAAATCATCGATTTATCGAAGACAGAGGAGTTAGATCTGCCAGTATGAAGTAAAACAAATCAATTTGTAACTTCAGCCGTCCGATACCTTTAAGTTCTTATTGAGGTAGAAGAGCTTAGTTCTTACATTTCCTCAATAAAATTGTCCTTGATGTTCTGGAATGAGGTTTCCACAAATCTAATATATTGCTCCTGAAACAGCCTATTAAAAATGATGACTTGTTCTAATCTACTGCATTTTCTGGCTGGGAATGTGATTATGATCAGCCCAGCAAAGGTCAATAAGAATGAATGGCATCTGCTCTCAAGGCGGCTGTGAGAAAGTTTGCAAAAACAGATAAGAATTTAATATAGGATTTTTTTTGTCTGCCTAATCAAATTTAGGTGCCCTAACGCTGCCTGGAATTTGTGCTATAGATTGTAATCTGCAGGTGGTTTATAAATGAGTCATGTGTCTTGGAAAGAAGTTCCTAAAATAGGAAGATTTTTTTTTTGATGGTTCAAAGGTTCTTATCGGAGACCCACTTCTCAAAAATAAAAGACTTGTATTTATTCTCATGACCTGGGAGATCAGAAATTCAGCACAGCTGGACCAGGGAGCTCTGTTGCATGTGGCGATGAGGGTGCTGGTGGGCGTCTGGGCTGGGCTGGAGGGTCCAGGACAGCTTCATGAACATGCCTGGCAGTTTGGCAACAGGTTAGGAAAGCCAGGCTCAGCTGGACCCTCGTCTCTCCTAGGTCCACCCCGCCATGTCACGCTTCTCACACGGCAGCTCAGGGCTGTGAGAAGCAAAGGGAGCTGCCAGGCCTTGAAGACCGGAGCCTGAGTGTCGGCATGGCGTCATTCCGCTGGATTCTGATTGTCAGAGAAGTCACAGAGCCTGTCCCGCTTCACGGGGAGGGAACGCAGACTCTGCCTTTCATTAGAGGTGGAAGCAACTTTCCGTCATCTTTCACCTGCCCAGGGATTGGAGGGACATCATTCAGAATCAGAAGCTGAGGACACCTGCAGGCAGCTGAGGTACAATGGCCACAGGGCCCTATCGCAGCAAAGTCCCCAGTAAATGGCTCTTTCTTCAACCTCTGCTTGCAACATGATTACTCAAAATAGCTCTGCATCTGGCAGGAGAAGCTGGCAGAGCTTGAATTCCAAAATGCAACCACATGTCTGATGGCCTCCTGGTCTTTTCCCTTTGAAACCAAGAAGTCATAGAGCTATGCTCTTGTCTTTGAGTTATCACATCCTTAATTAGGAATGCTCACATAATTCACTGAAAAAGAAAATTCAGTTTTTCTATGTAGGCACCTTGGGTCCAAACTGAAATTTTCTTTAGTTTCCCTACTATGCCAGCTGCCTTTAAGCTATGGCCAGTTTTCCGTTCTGGGTACAAAGGAAAAGAAACTAACCCATAATTTGTAGCTTTCCCACCCAGAGTTGGAAGGCCCTGGTCTACTATTGTTGTATCAACTACACCACCAAGGTATGAACTGATGAATTAGGACTCACGTTTCAATCTAACTTTGCTAGTTTCTCACTTTCCTCTTTCCCTGTGAACTCTTCCAATGTTTGTGACTATAATCTAGACTGTGTATCACTGTGAGAATTTCCTTTGTTTGCAATTCCAGCATAAGTCCAGGCCTATGGAGAAAACTTTCAGAGAAAGTCATCAAAGCAGACGAGGAATCACATTTCCATTCTACATTGTCAATGCCACATGAGTCAGGGGTCCTCAGCCTCAGACGCCTGTCTCCAGGATATTGTCCTTGGGACACGTGCTGGAGCTCAGGGCCCACCAGAGCCATGAATTAATAATACCGTGAAAGGATTGTTCTCCTTATGGTAACTCCCTGATGGCTGTAACTGTTCTTAGATCATTAAATTCTTGACCAAAAAAAAAAAAAAAGGGATGGGGTGGAAGAAACGGAGAAGAAAGGAGGAACAGAGAAAGTAAGTTTTAGCCAAAGAAATGTTAAGACCCATCTTCATTTGAAAGTACACCAGGAGAAATCATCTCTGAAATGAGAACGTACTGTCAAAACAAAATGTGCTCCCTGCTTTGCGAAAATTCCAGAAGCACAACATTTCAGACACACATCTGTTGCAAAAGCAAGACACCCAGGGGCTGTGAATGTCCGGCTCTGTTTCTTTATTGGTACGGTTTCTGCAAGGGAGCAATCGGATCTGGATGTGGCTAATCACCGGCTTCCTGGGTAAACAAGGAACCGACAAGGAGCAATTCACATTCCGTGCAGTCCTCCCAGACGTAGGCGCTGTACTGATCGCCATCAGGGCTCTGTGTCTAGGTGGCACAGGATGTGCGGTCTGCATGAGGTGCGGGGATGACAGCCTCCGAGGTGACGTGGACATTGTGCTGCATCGGCACTTGCCCAGCCACCAGCGTGCAAAGAGCCCACATCCGCGTCAGACTCACACGATGCCCCCGCCTGCAGGAGTGATCAGTTCCAGCTCACACCATCACCTCGCCTGCTCCGCTGCTGAATTTGCACTAATAATAATAGATAATATTTGAAAGACGATACAAGCACCTGGTCTGTATTTACTCATTGAATTTTTGCCACCCCATCTTATGGTTGGACTTAAAGTTAAGTAAATTGTCCACGCCGACGAACTGCCTACAAATGGCGGATGTGGTACCAGCCTCCAAGATAGTCCCCAATAGTGTTCACATCCTAGTCCCCATGACATTGTATAGTCCCATCGTCAGATTTGGTCTCTGTAACCAACAGAATGCAGTGGGGGCGACGTGGAGAGGTTCACATGGAAAGAAGCCGAGCTGTCTTGTCAACGAGCCAGCCAAGTGAGCCAGCCATCCCAAGAGCCGACCCGCTGGCCGCAGGTGACATCTTTGCAGCCTCACCAGAGACTCGGGAGAAATAGCAGTGATAATGTTTGATGTTACTTTGCAGCACCACGTTCTGGGGTAATTTGTTAACACAGCAGTAGGATCGTCAACATAATACCTCTGGGATTCCAACTCGAGTCTACACTCCTTGGTTTTTTTCATTTTTTACTGTGGGCTTAAGGGACAGTAGGCTTTAGCCAGGCACGGGAAAATAAGCAAGATTTAACCAGTACTAACAGGCGAGAGGAGAGAGAGCAGTGGAGGTGTGGTAGCAATGGGTTGAGGGAATAATACCAGGGTTGCGGCACAGTTGTGCAGAGACAGATCTTTCTGGAAATTAGGTTCCTGGAGCAGGTTAAGAGGAAATAGGGCCACACCTACAGAGGCCAAGACCACAGGCTCAGTAACTGTAATGGTTTGGATTTAGAATGACCCCTCGCCCTCATGGAAACAAGGTAGCCATATTGGAAGCAGGCTTGGTTGCTAAGGAGGGGTCCCTGGGGGTGTGACCGTGGGGATTACATATATGGTTGTCTCCTCCCCTTGTTCTCTCTCTGCTTCTGGCCTCCATGATGTGAGAGCAGAGGCTTGTGCTCTCCCTCTCTCTGCTCTCCACCTCCATGCCCAGAGCTCCGCAGACCTCAGAACTCACATGGACTGAAGCCTTAAAATCTCCAGAACTGTGAGCAAATAAATATTCCTTCCTCCAGGTTATGTGGTCAGCTGTCTTGGATTGCAGCAGCCAGAATGTTGACCGAGACAGTAACCAAGGGCCGGGTGTCTGCCCTCTACCTGCCCCTCCATGTCCTGCCACGTGACCCCGTGACAGCCACCTTGCTTCTTGGACTCCCACATTCCTCGCATGGCTCTTATGAGCCGTTTTTATTCATTAACAAGTATATGCTGAGTACCAGCTCTCCGCCCAGCACAGTTCTGTGCTCTTGGGCTGTATCTGTGATTAAAAAAAAAAAAAAAACAGACCAACCCAGCATGGTGGTGCACACCTGTAATCCCAGGACTTTGGAAGCTGAGACAGGAGGATCACAGGTTCAAGGCCAGCCTCAGCAATTTAGTAAGACCCTCGGCAACTTAGCAAGCCCCCATTTCAAAATAAAAAACAACTGGGGCTGTAACTAAGAGGTAGAATGCCTCTGGGTTCAATCTCCAGTACCAACAAAACAAAACAAAAAACAGACCAATATCCTGTGGTACTCACAAGTATTGACATAATGTAACCTACACAAAGTGCCTGGAACCAAGTTAGCACTTGGTATGTTTAATAAAATGTAGTCATTATTAAGACTAAACAGAGATTGGGCTGGGTGGTAGAGTGTTCCTCATAACACATCATAAGTTATCAGTTGGTCGCCTGAGACACCCAATATAGGGGAGAAACAAAAATGCCAGCGCTCGTGCCCACAGACGGTTCCGCTCCTGACAGAGCAGAGGATGTGGGACCTTAGCGGGAGTCACTCAAAGGTGAGTAGAAGCAGAAATGTCAGGTGAGCCCGAGGAGCCCTGTGGGATGCCTTGCCATCTGAAGCACACAGGGACAGACACCATTATTTTAGCAAATGACTGTTTTGTTTTTATTTAAAGGAAGAACCCTGCTCTCTGGCTGTGAATGAGTCGCAGATACTAAGCTGTGCCAGATTTCCCATCTCCATTATCTTTTCACTCAATAGCTTTGCCCCAAATAGAGCTCTTTGCTTTGACATGAATGTCTGCCAAGTTTTTAAACTCTTCTCTCTAAGAAAGGTCACTCTTGAGGACACAGCACCTCTATTCTAGTCCAAAAGAGAGGATGCGTGTATCTGAGAGATTGAGAGAGTAGGGCAGGAGGAGGGGTGGAGGTGAAGGGTTTCTATGAAATGAGGCCTCTGTGTAGATGCAGGGACACCCTCACATCTATATAGATGGTTTGGATTTAAAATATCCCCCAGAAAAGCTCATGTGTTGGCAGTGCAGAAATGTTCGGAAGTGAGATAACCAAATCAGGGCTCTAACCGCATCAGTGGATTAATCCATTGATGGATTAATAATCTGAAGGACTCACTGGGTGGTAACTGTACACAGGTGGGTGTGGCTGGAGGGGATGGGTCACTGGGGTGTCATCTGTCTCTGGATGCTTCCTGTCGCTCTCTCTACTTTCAGGCTGCTGAGCAGTTTCCTCCACCTGCCACCATGTTGTTTCTGCCTTGAAGCTGGCCAACCATGGACTGAACCTCTGAAACTGAGCCAAATAAACATTTTCTCCTCTAAGTCGCTCTTGTCAGGTAGGTTGGTCACAGGGTTGAAAAAGCTGACTAATAAAGGAGGTAACCCATCAGTATGTCTTCTGAATATGAATTTTGATCTGGGAAACTTGAACTCTGGTATGTTCCTCAAAATGCTTTTTTTTCTTCCTTCCTTTCTTATTTCATAAAAACAATCACCCCTGCCCACATCTACCCCCAAAATCCTTGCAACTGTAAGGACAGAATAAGAAGATAGTGGAACGTTTAAAAAATTTGGCCAAAAACATTACTGAAAAATACCAACATGTTTCTAGCCTGAGGGCCTCCACCCACATGTCTGTGCAAGGTTCAGGGGTCCACATGAACCTTTCCCTCTCTGTGAACTGCAGCACTTTGTGGCCCAAGAAAGGTATCTGGAGTGGAAGTGAAAATGAGACATACAGATATAAGATTACACCCGGGCGGTGGCGCACGCCTGTAATCCCAGTACTTGGGAGGCTGAGACTAGAGAATCGCAGGTTTGAGGACAGCTTCAGCAAGTAGCGAGACTCTCATCAACCTAGCGAGACCCTGTTTCAAAATAAAAAAATAAGATAGGGCTGGGGCGTAGCTCAGTGGTAGAATGCCTCTGGGTTCAATCCCCAGTGCCAAATATAGGTATGATTACATTTCTATCCATAGAAACTTGAATTAATTATAGTATTAGGAGGAAGCAGAGGAGGAGAGGTGAAGAGGGGAAGGAAAGCCACCTTGTCAATGATGTCAGTGAGGGGAGCCTCCCAGCTGTCTCCGCGTTCACCTTCATAAAGCACCTGCGTGAAGACCCCTGGAGGAGGAAGTCACTGCAGGAGGAGGAATCTGCCAGAACAAGGACTCTGCTGCATGGCCCACACTGCTCCCTTTGCCAGCTGACATGCTTCTTAGGCCCCGGGCTGATAAATTAAATGCCTTGAATTCTTCATACTGTTTCGCTTTTCCATTAAGGGCTACACAAGAGCACACCTACATCCATTCTAAGGCACAGGGAGAGATTCTCACTCTTGAGTCCCCACTAAATTCCAGATAAGACTAAGCACACTATGAGCATGGCCTCTTCCTGAAAAGTCTCTGCGGTTGGTATGATCTCAGCTGCACAAGTGAGCGTCCTGTGCTCAGAGGTGATAAGTGTGTTGCTCAGAGTAACACATTGTGTTGGTGCCAGATGAAGATTGGAAGCCAAGCACAAACCTAGGTGCCCATCAGTGGATGAATGCACAGAGAAAATGTGGTGTATACACACACTGGAATTTTACTCAGTCATAAAAAAGAACAAAATTATGTCATTTGCAGGAAAATGGATGGAGCTAGAGAATATTAGGCTAAGTGAGATTAGCCAGTCTCAGAAAGTCAAAGATCTTATGTTTTCTCTTATATGTGGAAGCTAGAGAGAAAAAAGGAAATAAAAAAGGACTTCATAAAAATGAGGAGAGAGACCAGTAGAAGAGTAGAAGAGAATGGGGAGAAGGAGGTGGGGAGAGGAAGAAAGAAGACAGAGAAAGGAAACGGTTCAAATGATATTTTGTCCATATATGAAGGTATCACTACCAGTCTCGGTAACATGGAGGAGGAAGATGGACAGGGGAGAGCAGTGGGGTGTGGAGGGAAACACAGCAGGTGACGTGTGCATGTATGAATGCATCTCACTATGATGCATAATTACGATGCAGCAATAAAAGTATTAAAAATATACTTAAAAAGATTGGAAGCCAAGCTCATCTGGCCTAAAGCACCTGGTCCTTCCCCTCACCACCTGCCTTAGGCTTCAGGGTTATAAATAACAATGCTCCATCCTCCTCTGGAGCAGTACTAAGCTAACTTTAATCGGGGGGGGGGGGCCCATACACAGGGTTTTCTACAACAATGTTATGGGATGTTAATTCTGAATATTATCTTCATTTTATAGATAAAGAAACTGAAGGTCAGAGATTTCAAGAAACTCGCCCACGTTCCACCACTCACAGCAGGTAGATGTCCACCTGCTCCCTCCGAACCCTCGTGCAGCTATTGGTCATCAGTGACCAATAGCTCAGGCTTCCCCAGCAGCCCTGCGTGTGCGTCACCACCAACACCAGAGGGTAGATTTAGCATCACCTCTAATCATAGGGACCATCAGGACAAATTCACTTACTCAGTTATCTTTAGACAACTGTCCAATGTTTCCTACAACAAAAAGGCCCCATGGTGACCTTGTTTCCTCTCAGTATCAGGGAACTTGTATAAGGAAGTCTTGTCAGTGGAAACTTAAAACAAAATACCAGCCTTTCAATTTTGTCTAATTTGCTTCTTTTTGCTTTTATTCCCCTTTATGATCCTAAGAACTGCTCTTGTCTCTATTCATTTCCTGTCTTTTCCTTTGAGTCTGTGAACTCCCCAATAGGATTCTCATAAACTCCTTTACTGATTAACTAAGCCAGGGTCATTTTCTGTTGCTTGCAGACAAAGAACTCTGGCACGATAGATGTCAACTGTTTAAATATAACTAATTGATACTTATCCAGCATCCATTTGAATATAAAATTAAATAATCCAAGTGTCATGATTCTTATAAGAAAAAAAGACAAAAGACGGAACCACAAGAGCCTTGCTGGGTTTGCTTTTGTTGTTTGCTATTTATTTTTATGTAGCTTGGGTATATAGAGCAATTGTACATGTCTTCGTCTGACCACAATGTTATATTTTTGTCATAAATACCCCTTATGTTTATCATACCCCATGCCACAAACCTTGGTCTGGAAATAAACACACAGCCATTACTGTAAGATAGTCTGGCATATACACCCATTCCTGACACTTTCTTTATGTCTCTTAGGATGAAAATATTTAATTTCCCCATGCTTGTGACTTAATTTTCATAGCAATTACTCTGGCATGAAATTCTGAAGTGATACCTGAATCAAAGAAAGATTACATTGTGTTTAGTATTTTATTAGTAATCCACTACCACAATGGTGCTGGGTAACAACCCTCCCCATACTCAGAGGTATAAAACAATACACTTTTATTCAGCTCATGGGTCAGCTAGGCACTGTTTCTGGGCCTGGCAGGGCTCATTCATACAATGACAGTCACCCGAAGTTGGCTACACATCTCTGCTGATCTTGGCTGGGCTTTCACATGCCAAGGCTGGCTGTCAGCTGGCCTTTGATGGCTTTGGTGGAGACATGTCTCCCTTTCCAGCACGAGTATGTTCTCATTGAGAAGGTAAAAAGAGGCAGCAGAAATGTGCAAGCCCCTTTAGGAATCTGCCTCCGTCAAGTCAGCTAACACCCCTTTAGACACTGCAAGTCATGTGTCCAAACTCAGGACCCAGGACCAGAGAAATACATTACACTTCTTTGCTTTATTTTGTTTTGTTTATTTGGTTTTACTGGGGATTGAGGCCAGGGGCATTCTATCTCTGAGCTATACCCCCAGCCTGATTTTATTTTTATTTGGAAACAAAGTCTTGCTAAGTTGCTGAGGCTGGCCTTGAACCTGCGATCCTCTTGTCTCAGCCTCCCAAGTACTGGGATTACAAGCATGTACCACCATGGCCAACTGCATCCCACTTCTTGATGGGAGAAACTGCAAGGGCTTATTACAAAGGGCATAGGCACCAAATAAATTTGAACCATTAATGCAATCCATCTACCATGAATAGAGGATTTTGCAACTTAGACCCTTTTATAATTTAGACAAGTAGTAGGCAGCCATGTTCTGTGTATGTAGAATACAACATTCCTGTTTTTTGAAATAATCCAGTTCCAAGAATATTGAATTTAGTATCTTTTATGTGCTCAGCAGTAGGAGAGGGGCCACAGGTGTGATGAAGAGAAATAAGAAATAGTATAAGCTCTTTGAAAACTGCATCGTTTCCAGTCTCATCAAGTTAACAAGGTCATAGTTTATTTGAACCAGTTCTGTTTGTTCAGAGACAGGCTCCAAGGTCATAGCTATTCAGATAATTGTCAAAGACAAGTTTGACAGTCTGGTATTTATTATTGCACCAGGACAGGATGTGTCTCAGGAGAACACCATTGATGAGAGAAGCCCTCGGTGGTGAGCATTGTCAGTGGAGTCCTGTTATAGAGGCAGACAGCAGAGGCTTGGGAAATGTCCTTGGTACTCAGGAAAGCTCTTCTGATTCCTCTAATAAATGGTCAGCTTTAGGCACAGTTCCCCATGAGCAAACATCATCACTATAGCTTGGATGTTGAATGTCTCCAAAAGCTCATGTGTTATTGGCTTGATCTTCAGAGTGGTGCTATTGGTAGTGGTGGAACCTCTACTAGGTAGGATTCTTGTGAGAGTTTTAGGTCCTTGAGAGAGGCAGTGGGTCTCTGGCTGCTGCTTCTTCCTCTTTGCTTCCTAGTGGTTTTGCTCTATTACACACTGCTGCAGTGATGTGCTGGCTCATCGCAGGCCCAAAGCAACAGGTCACCTAATCAAGGACTGAAATCGTGAGCCAAAATAAACCTTACTCTTTGTAAGTTGATTATCTTGGATATTTTGTTATAGCAACAGAAAACTGACTAACACATCTAGAGCCTTCAAATGGCACACCAGCAGCCTTAGATCCTTCCTATGAAACCAGTCAGGTCCTAAAAATCAACACAGAATGAAGCTCAGATTTATTGTCAAAATGAGGTTTAGATGTCTGTGTGTGTGTGTGTGTGTGTGTGTGCGCGCGCGCACGCACATGCGTGTGTGAGCTTCGGTAGTATGGTTAAAGGAAACAGCAAACTAAAAGAAGTAAAGTGGGAATATTTAAACTATTTTAAAATGCAAATGGAATTGACCACCACATTCACTATTTTTGTGTCCCAAGAAAACCCTCCTTCTCAGCTGCTTGTTTAGCGACAGTTACCTTAGGAGAGAGGATTTGTCATTGTAAATGCATGGCAGAGAAGACAGTAGTGGCCATGACATCTGTCAGGAACTTTGAGGCCTCCTAAACACATCGTCTTATGACAAGGATTCATTTGCAGCCTTCCTAAAACATGATCAAAGAGCTTTTGCAAATGGAGCAAAATAGGCTCTTCCAACAACTGTTTGAAGAGATTAAGCACTTTTACTACTAAAAACCAAGTCAAATTAATAGCAACATAGCAGTGTACAATTTAGAAATCCCCAAAGACCTCAATACTCGTGTGTCCTAACATGTTACCTAAACTATATAGGGGACACTTCTGGGTCATGGGTCATTTGTGGCTGGTGCTGCATGAAGTCATGGAATGACAACTGGATTCAAGAGTCCAGAGATAGGGGCTGTCAGGTCTACTCTGCCACATGCTGGATGCATCCTCCGTCCTCTTATGCAAGTTTTGTTAATATCCTAGCATTTGTGCTGGAAAGTCTTTAGAATGAAGCAAATAGAATTAAGTATGTTTTTCCAACATATAATGTTACAACAAAGAGGTACATAGTAGAACCATTTCCCCCAAACCATTTAGCAGCCTCCAGAGAGCACAGTTTCCTTTAAAAGTAAACTATATTTCAATTTTTAGAATGTTTTTATTACCCAAATTGGACTAAGTAGTTGACTATTTTGGAACAGATTCCCTCATTGTCTCAATAACAATCAGCTAATGAAACGTTGCAACGTAAGAGGATAACCTGAAAAGAGCCAGGTAAGATTTCCTGCAATCCTTTGCTATAAAATCTTCTTGCCTTCCCCAATTGCTCTTTGACTACTCAAGATATGATCACTACATTTAAATTGATCCTATAACGTGACACACATACCAGCTTGCCAGGACACAACAATGTTCACCGTAGTGAAGCAGTACAGTGGTGGTATTTTATACTGTTCTGTAGGTACATTCTAGAACACAGTCCACTGAGGGGTAGACTATAAGCAATGTTACAAATTTCACTGCTGCATTTCTTTACTATTGTACTTATCAATGATGAATTGAGCACTTTGGCCTTTTCTTTGAATTCTCCACTTCATCTCCATTCTTCATTATTCCAACCAGCATCCATCAGAAGCATTCACCGGCACTTCCAGATACTAAGTGTGACACTAGGAAGAACTGAAAGACATTGACCCCGCCTTAGCAAGAAGACAGAATTAAAATGAAAAAAGATATGAACACTAACATGCAGCTATTTGTCACTATGCATCAAAAGCAGTCGTATGCATGGTCCCCTGTATTACTCTGCTTTTCGTTGCTATGACAAAATACCTGAGAAAAACAACTTAGAGGAAGAAAGACTTATTTGGCTCATGGTTTAAAAGTTTCAGTCCATGATCAGCTGGCTCCATTGCTCTGGGCGTCAGACAAGGTAGAACGTCATAGCGGAAGGGTATGGCGGGGGAAAGCTGCTCAGCTCATGGTATGCAGGAAGCAGAGAGACAGAGAGAGAGAGGAAGGGGCTGGAATAAGAAATACCATGCCAGGACACTCCCCAGTTATCTACATCCTCCAACCAGGCCCCACCTCCCATGATCTCCACCATCTCCCAATAATGCGATAAGATTATGAATCTACCAGTGGATCAATCCACTGCTGAGGTCAAAGCACTCAGGAGCCCATCACTCCCCAGAAACTGTACCTCTGAAAGTAGCTACACCAAGGGCCACGCCTTCAACACGTGAGCCTTTGGGGACACTCCATCAAGTCCAAACAATCTGTCTTTTCTGGGACAGAGTGATCAGAGCCAGCTAATCAGCCGAGAGGAGAGGCCATTTGTGTTCAGTGGGTCACGTCTAAATGGCACTAGTATACTCCCAGGAGGAGAATTGCCTCAGTCTTTCTACAAAAGGCAGATGTGCATTTCTAATTCCAAGAGTGACTTGATGATTACAGCTATTATTTCTTTTCTTTACACTCCTCCTGTCTATTCTCTACCCTTCACGGATATCTGCCTGTCATGAATTTTACCTTTACAAACTTATCAGCAATCATACCTTTATACCTGGGTACGAATTTGAGTTGTGGCTTCAACAGCTGGCCCCACTTTTCAATACTAGAAACAATTATTAGTTGTTGTTTTTCCAGAAATAGAAAACCTGACTAAAATACAGAAATGTGCCTGTAAAAGTCTTATTTGTGTGCACCTCTTATAAATACACACTACTTGCTACTGATGAAAGGAACATAGATTAATGGCCTGGTCTCATGGATGCCTATTTATCTGACTGTGTCATCCCTCCCTCTTTGCTGTCCCAGAGGTGTGGATCCAGCCCAGGACTATTGTCACCTTGTTTAAAGCAATGGATACTAACCATTGCAAAGCGGGGGCCAGTCAGTATGGCAGGGAGTTCAATGTCACGTGTGTGTGTGTGTGTGTGTGTGTGTGTGTGTGTGTGTGTGTGTGTTGCTGAGGATGGAACCCAGGGGCATTCTACCTCCAAGCTACACCCCCAGCCCTATTTTATTTTTTATTTTGAGACAGGATCTCACTAGGTTGCTGTCACTACATTGCTGAAGCTGTCCTCGAACCTGCTATCCTCCTGGCTCTGCATCCCAAGTACTGGGACTACAGGCTTGCGCTCCCACATCCAGCTTTAGTTTTAACTAAAGCAAATTAGTTAACTATGGCAACAATTTAGAATTGGAGACAATTCAGAGGTATTATCCTTCTACTCTCCCCAAACTCAAACTTAGGTCCTGGAACCATCTTATAGAATACACTCCATGCCAAATAACAACCAAAGTTGCCCATTGTGGTAGAGCTGCCATGTGACTGGCCCCCATGCCATGGTTGTACTAAGGCTCTGCCATGGTGACCAGTACCCAGCTCTCCTGTCCAGCTCCATTAGCTGAGGAAGACTGACAACCCCCTTACATTTTTAACCCATTCCAGAGATGTTTTTTAAAGACACAAATCTCTTTGAGCAATTGGGAAAAGATAAATAAATAAAAGTGCTTCTTTCAAAGCCAGGAATATTCAAAGAATCTAGGGATTAAAGTGCATAAGACTGTTTTCACTAAAAAATGATGACAAACACCCTATTGATACAACACAGAACTACACATGGGAGTGACTGTCAACCCTGGTATATGTTGCATCCTGTGAAATCTGCCAGGGGAAGAATGAAGGATGTAAATGGTCTTGAAGTCCTCAGAGTAAAGTCACTAAAAATGCTGGAAGCCAATCAGGAACAGTATGCAGTTAAAGAATACTTTTATGTTTCCTGAATACTATGCAACTACAAACTACCTCTCCTATATTGTGATCCTGGAGGGCAGCCCCCCTTAAAATTTGACCTCTCAAAAAGAAGATAATAGGAAATGAGAACAAAATGAGACTCCAAAGACATACAGTAAGTTATGTTCACATCAACCACAACACAGAGAAGAACTAGAAGTTACCAAAGAGGTATGGTTACTACAGAAACACCACTTGCATAATTAAAGCAAACTAAGCAAACAGACAAAACCCCACTCTACTTCACATCTATAATGTATAGAATTTGCCAGATTTTCACTTGATTTTGTGGTCAGAAATAGGCGACTCATCTGGTTCAGGTAAAACTCTACCACCAGGAGGGTTCTAAAATGGGCAAGGCTTAGCAGGCAAGTGGTCAGAGGAACATTCAGAAACCAATGGCCTGGGAAGTTTAAGAAGGAAGATGGGGAAAGCAACTTCGCTGGCCTTGTTGTCCTACAGCTCCCACTGGACAGGCTGGGTGAAAAGCCCTGATCTAGAAGGAAAGAGGAGCCAGAGATGAACGGGGGCTTCATCTGAGCTCTGCGATGTTGCATGGTCACGAAGGAATTAGAGTTAGGAAGATAAATATATATCCCTGACCCTGCCTGAAACACCAGCTCTCTGTAGACTTGAGAGGCCTGGGGCTGAGCAAAGACAGGGAGAACTGGGTGGCCATCAGTCCCAAACTCCCTTTCTCTGTTGTTTTCTAAGAACTTTGCTAGGATCTCCATCTCTACAATAAGGCAAGAAAAGAAAGGGTAAGGCATAGAGATTGGAAAGGAAAAGATAAAACTATCACTATTTGCAGAAGACATGATTGTCTCCAGAGAAAATCCCAATGAACCTACAAAAAAAAACTCTTAGAACTAATAAATGAGATCTTTTATTAGAAAAACTTATGGGATATAAGATAAATAAAGGAAAATTAATGGCTGTGTACTATCAATGAACATGTAGATGTGGAAATTAAAACTAAAATAGCATTTACAATTGCTCAAAAAGTTGAAATACTTAGGTATGAGTCTAGCAAAATTTGTATAAAACTTTGTATGCTGAAAACTACACGATGCTGATGAAAAAAATCAAACAAGATCTAAATAAATGGAGGCATGTACTATGTTCATGGATCCGAAGTTTAGCATAATAAACATGGCAACTGCACCCAAAGTAATATGCGGAGTTAATATAATTTCTACCAAAATCTCAGCAAGATTTTTCTGTAGCTGAAACAACACTATTCTAACGTTTATATGGGAGGGCAAAGGAATTAGAATAACCAACACAATTTTTAGAATAGTAGAAGTTATTAGTCTTCTCAATTTCAAGAGTTACTATCTGGCATGGTAATAAAGACTAACAAAGACTATGGATATTGGGAAAAAATAGATACATCAATCAGTGGAACAGAACACAGAGCCCAGAAATAGACCCAAACAAATACACATAATTTTTATGAATATGCAAAAGCCAGTTAATAGTGGAAGGATAGATTTTTCAACAAATGATGCTAGAGCAATTGGACATTCACAGGCCAAAAAAATAAACAACTGAACCTGAAACCAGATCTTATATTTTATACAAAAATTAACTCAGAATGTATCACAGACTAAAATGTAAAACTATGAAACTTTTAGGGAAAAAAACTTATGGGCAAAGAGTTGGACACAGTTTTTGGACTTGATATCTAAAACATGATATATCAAAGTAAAAGTTGATAAATTACATTTCATCTAAACTAAAACTTTTGCTTTGTGCGGAAACTCTTTTAAAAGGAAAAGGCAAGGTACAGAGTGGGAGAAATTACTTGCAAACCACACATCTGACAAGGGACTATTTAGAATACACTTGGAACTTTCAAAACTTTACATGGGAAACAAACAAGCAAAGCATCCAATTAGAACATCGCAAACCCACACACAGACATGTCTGTGAAGAAGTTGCACAGAGCCGGGCATGGTGGCGCACGCTTGTAATCCCAGTACTTTAGGAGGCGGAGACCGGAGGATCCGGGTTCGCAGCCAGCCTCAGCTCTCTCGCTCTCTCTCTCCCTCTCTCTCTCTCTCTCTCTCTGTCTCTCTCTCTCCTTAGTGAAGCCCTCTGCAACTTCGTGAGACCCGGTTTCAAAATAAAGTATAAAAAATAGGGCCGGGGGCGTAGCGCGGAGGTAGAACGCCCCTGCGTTCAATCCCCGGTACCACAAAAATAAATAAATAAATAAGAAGTTGCACAGTTCGTAAATAGGCTGATGAATAGTGCTCAGCATCATTAGCCAGCAGGGGATGCAGTCCCCTACTACCACAATGAGTTATCACTACGCGCTCACTGCTGAAATAAAAGACAGCAGCAGTACCAAATGCTGGCCAGGAAGCAGGAAGCCTGATCACTCACACATTGCCGGTGGAAACCTAACATCATAAGCCACTCTGGAACCGTTGGGTGGCTTCTTATCAATAAAACATGCAACCACCACATGACCCAGCAACTGTGCTCCCAGGCAGTGATCCCAGAGAAATGAAGACCTGAGTGCACCCAAAACTTGTACACGAATGTTTAGAGCAGCTCTATCCATGAAGATCAAAATACTAGAAACAACCCAGATGAACTTCAATGAATACGTAGGAATAGTACCATGGAATACTACTCAGCAATAAAAAAGAATGATCTAGCAATGCACAAAACAATCTGGATGAACCTCTGGAGAATTATACTAAAAAACATCAAAAGGAAAAGGTTTACTGAATTATTCCATTTGTATAACATTACTGAAATGACAAAATTATAGAAATGAAGAACACATTTGTGGTTGCTAAGGGTTAAGATGGGGGCAGGAAGTAAGTGGGTGTGTCTACAAAAGGGAGCACCAGAGATCCCTGGTGATGGAAATGCTCAGTATCTTATTAATGTCAATATCCTGGTTGTACTGCGGTGTTGGAAGGTGTCACCAGTGCGGACATTGTGCGCAGCATCTCCATATTATGGTTTAAACTTCATGCGCACCTACAATTACCTCAAAATAAAAGTGCAGTTTTAAAAACCTACCTGTCATGTAAGAAAACCCTTTCTGCGAAGTGTAGGGAACCATCTCTCTTCCAATGACCTTCAAAACTAGAAGTCCCATTCTGGAAACACAGCGTATGCAAGGTAAATGTGTCAATAGCATCCACATCATTGTAATTATTTGAAGGGGCAGCTTGGACTAACTGCTAATACATTGTCCCTGCTGCCAAACATTTCTTAAGGTAAATTTTGAAATGTCACATTTTGAATGAGCTGTACCTGACAATTACTGAAATTATGTTTTTGAATCATAGGAGGAAAATCAGTTATCCTCAAAGGAAGTTTAGTTCTAATAGAAAATGCACAAATATTAAGTAGCATGCTCTTGGCATGGCATTTTATATTAATTCTTCAGTTTATGTACATGGGAATTTATACAACACAGTTTTATACTGGAGTCTTTGCCAAGTTTTCCCTCTTGTCTGAGACCCAGAGTTTCTGGCTCGAGTTTCATAACAAAATATGCATTGTTTCCACTGGGGCTTATACCAGAAATAATTAGGTAAAATGGTGGTAGAATGAAGACAATACAGCTTTTGTAATTCATTACTGCATTGTTGCTAAACCTCACAAGTTTCAGTGTTTGAAGAACTGTATGTTTAGCTGCTGCAGTTTCCCAGGAGGAGCTGCTACCAATATTTAAGCATCTTTATTTGATTTCATTATCACAGTTTCAGAAACCTTGACCCAAGACACTGTGGATTTTTGCAGACTTCTAATATTAAAAGGGAAACTTTGTGTCTGTGTATTAACAGATGCGCAAAGTTCAATGCTTAATTCAAAGCTGCACAGAGCATCGCTCACTCTCTGACCGCTCCTTACCTCCACAGACTTCTGCTTAACAAACCCTGCTTCCTCCTTCCCCTTTGGCTAGTGATTCCTACAAGGCTCCAATTTATCTGGATCTCAAGTTTGCTGTTCTCCACGTTTAATTGTTTTATATGCTGTTCTCCCTTGAGTAGATTTGAGGGTTAATGACATGCTTGCAAAACAATTTTTTGTTTGTTTGTTTGTTTGTTTTTGTGGTACTGGGAATTAAACCCAGAGGCATTCTATCTCTGAGCTATACCCCCGGCCCAATTTTATTTTTTTATTTTGAAACAGAGTCTCACTAAGTCGCTGAAGGCCTCACTAAATTGTTGAGGCTGGCCTCAAACCTGTGATCCTCCTATCTCAGTCTCCTAAGTACTGGGATTATAGGCGTGGGCCATTATGCCTGGCTGCAAAGCACTTTTAGGCTACCAAAGAAAAGCAGATAGGAAAATCCATCTGCCCAGAATAACAACAAATCAGTTAAAAGATATTATACACATATGCAGATCATTTTTAAATGATGATAATTAAGTATTCTCCGAATATGAAAGATCTTCAGGACTTCTGGATTATTTTTAAACTAAGTTTATATTACATTTTCATTTTGTGAAAAATGGTCACCCAAATGCAGTGTCCAATTCGGGGCTACTCGAAGTCCGTCCCGTGAGCCAGCAGCATCAACATCACCTAGGAGCGTCTCAGAGACGGAAGCCGAGCCGAGTGCAAGTCAGAGCAACTGAGTGAGAATCTCTGGGCGCCTAGAGTGTCACCAACCCCTCCAGGTGATTTCCGCGCACGCTCAATCTGTGAGTTAATGATATTAAATCAGTGCAGCGCAAAGGCCACGCACATGCTGTGCACTGAGTTATGCCCCCGTTCATGCACTGACACCCCAACCCCGAAACAACTGTCTGCAGATTGGGTCTTCAGTGGGTACAGTTACATGAAGTGAGGGGGTAAGCTTATAGGACCAGGGCTTTATTAGAAGAGGAAGGCACGCCCCCCCCCCTCTCTCTCTGAGGCAATGTAAGGACAAAGAAAGAAGGTGACCTTCCACGAGCTAGAAGAGCGCCGCCAGCACCCCAGTCTTGGACTTCCAGTCTCCAGAACTGTGAGAAAATAAATTTCTGTTGTCCCAGCGACTCAGACTATGGGATTTTGTTATATCCCAAGAAGGCCACAGAACACAGAAGCACTGAGGGATCTTATTTTAAAAGGTTCTGATTCAATAAATCAGGGGTCAGGGGTGGGGCTTGTAGGTTATGTTGTCTTCCGTGTCGACGGACTCCACCGAAGACATTTCCCAGTTCACTTAGAATGAAACCCGAACTCCTCGTTCTGGCCTCCGAGGCCACAGGAGACCACGGGCTCTTTCTAGGTTTCATCCTGTGCCGCGCTCAGTCCCTCCCAGCATCTGCCTCCCTCTCTTTCTCTCAAACGCGTTACTTTCTTTCCTTCTTCTTCCTGCCCCAGGACCTTGGCACTTGTTCACCTTCTGCCTCGGCCCCCAGCTCTTTGAACAAGTAGTTCCTTCTCATCTTTCCCCCCTCAGTGCAAATGTCTTCTCAGCAAGAACATGACTGCCCCACCCATGGTGACACACTTCTGTCCTGTCACGACTCAGCCTTTCCTCCCCTTCCTCTCAGTCTGAAACTAGTTCATCTTCTCCACAAAATGCAGGTTCCATGACAGCAAAATCTTGTCTCTTGTTCACCTAAAAGAATTCCTTGAGCCAGGCTTGGTGGTGTGCCCCTGTAATCCTAGCACTTGGGAGGCAGAGACAGAAGAATCGCAGGGTCAAGGCCAGCCTCAACAACTTAGGCTCTCAGCAACTTAGCGAGAACCTGTTTCAAAATAAAAAATAAAATAGAGCTGGGAGTGTAGCTCAGAGGTAGAATGCCCCTGGTTTCAATCCCCAGTACCAAAAAAAGAAAAGAAAAGAAAAAGAATTTGTTGATTGAATAAATTACATAATGTAACTCCCCGTGATGACCAAATACTGTAATAATAGGAATGCTCCATTCCCCCACAGGTGGGTAAGTTCAGACACAGGGTTCGTTCTCTGGGTGTTCATTAAAGTCCTTGCCCTGCCTGGCTCCCAGTTTTGGAGTCCCCAGTCCTCTCCCTCAACTCGCTCCCCTTCGTCTGTGTGTAAGCCAGGTCCCAGCACGACAGGAAGGCCAGCCACGGTGTGGAGGGCGCCAACCACTGGGTCATGATGGGTGTTTTGAAACTGGCCTGTGTTGAGGGCTGGGCACCACTGCCCTCCCTGCTCCCTGAGCTCAGCCCTCCTCCTGCCCCACTGCCATGCCTGGAATTTGCCTTAGCTTTTCACGTGAGCACCAGGTCCCCTGCCTCTGAGCCAGCCCTGATTCCAGCTTGTGAGGCTGGCCCCTGGCAGGCCATCTGCTCTGTGCTCTCCGCCTTCCTCGGGCTGCTGGATTCCACCCGCTTCTCTGACTAACTCAAGAAGTGGTTGTTAAAAGCCAGGTACAGTGGCGAACTGTGATCCCAGTACTTGGGAGGCTGAGACAGGAGGATCGCAGGTTCGAGGCCAGCCCCAGCATCTTAAAAACCTTGTTGTCCTGCCATGGATGAATGAATGAATGAATGAATGAATGAACGAAGGAACTGCATCAGAACAAAATGAGTTCACCCCAGCTGAGGAGTGCGCATCTCTGTGCACGTCTCTCGTGTGACTCCCTTCCCAGTGGTGGCATCACCCCCAGCAGGAGCTTTTACACCACAGAAATCAGCAAATGCTTCAGGCCAGAGCGGTGTCGCTCCAGAGACCTGGCTGTTAACACTGGTGAAGTCCATGGAGCCTGAAGAGCTACGGCTCCCTAGACGTCTCCTGCTGTTCTGCAGAACCATCTAGAGAGGTCTCACCCGGTGCCCCGGGCTGTCCCCACACACTGGGCCTGGGTCACCTTGGGCAGGTGGTCTTGAAGTTTCTGTTCCTGATTTCTGAAGCCAGGTCGTTTATCCTGGTCCCTTTCCACCTTACGCATCTGTCTTAGTTGCTGCTGCTGTAACAAAACATCCTACACTGAGCAATTTGTACATAATAGAAATCAGTCGCTCATGGTCTGGAAGCTGGGGTCCAGCACCCAGGTGCCAGCGGGTTTGGTGTCTGCTAAAGGCTTGCTTTCTGCGGCCAAGTTGGTGCCTTCTTGCTGTGACCTCACATAGCAGAAGGGCAAAAAGGTCACACAGGCTCCCTGGATGCCATTCCAAGGTCCTCATGACCTAATTGCCTCTGAAAAGCCCTTCCTTGTACAACTGGCCTTGGAGACTAAGTTTCCACAGTGATTTTGGAACATGCAAACCACAGCAACGCTGTCTATATAGCGAGGTCTTGTTGGCTTTGAATCTTTAAAACACATTGTAAAATCTGACAAATGCGCCGGGTGCCAGGAGGGCCCAGAGACCAGCGAGAGGCCAGGAGAGAGCCAGGAGAGACCAGCGAGAGGCCAGGAGAGAGCCAGGAGAGACCAGCGAGAGGGCCCCTCTCCAGCGCCACACCACAGAGCTGCAGAGCTGCGCAGAGCAAATCCTTAGAGATGACGTCCATCCTCATCCTCCCTACATTCTTTTCCAGACATTTCTCTGGGCTTTCACAAAGCTGAGATAAACACAATTTATATCACTGATATCATAGAAGCACAAATATGCAGCCTGTTGCCCAGAAGAGAGAAAATAACTCAGAGACGTGGGGAGGGGTAACCTGAGCTCATTGTCACACTCCTGTGCCATTAACCACGCACCACAGGGAAATGCTCCTAATTCCTGTCCAGGTGGATATTTAACTGCGTGCTCGTCCATCAGGGGAGGGAGAGAACGAGGACCGGCAGTGTAAGGGGCAGAATTCTTTAAACTCCGGGAAAGCCCATCTCCTACTGACGACCCCATGCCTTTGTGGAAAGCTGTGGCTTTAAATAGTGTGTGGTTTATATTACACATGCGCATGTATTTCTCTTATTCCCCACCACTGAAGCATAAGTATGTTAAAGACAGAGACAATGGCTTACAAATTTTTAAAAAATTTCTTCTGGGATGCTTGAGCAGTTCTGACAACATTAAAGTTAAAGTTTTTTAGCTGGGCATGGTGGTGCATGCTTGTAATCCCAGTACTTGGGAGACTGAGACTGGAGGATCCGGGTTCACAGCCAGCCTCAGCTACTTAGTGAGGCCCTCCACAACTTAGTGAGACCCTGTTTCAAAATAAAGAATAAAAAATAGGGCTGGGGGTGGTTTTTGGAGGTAGAATGCCCCTGGGTTCAATCCCTAGTGCCAAAAAAAGAAAAAAAAAGTTAAAGTTTTCTATAGGACAAAGAAAAAAAAAAAAAGTCAGGCATAGTGGTGCACACCTGTAATGCCAGAATCACAGGTTAGAGGTCAGCCTCAGCAATTTAGTGAGACTTTCAGCAACCTAGTGAGACCTTGTTTCAAAACAAAAAATAAAAAGTCTTGGGGATGCTGGGTGTGGTGGTGCATGCCTATAATCCCAGTACTTGGGAGGTTGAGAAAGGAGAATCGCAGGTTTGAGACCAGCCTCATCAACTTAGTGAGGCTCTCAGCAACCTAGTGAGACCCTGTTTCCAAATAAATAAAATAAAAATTTAAGATAGGGCTAGGAATGTAGCTCAGAGGTAGAATGCCCCTGAGTTCCACTCTCAGCACCACAAAAAAGGGCTGAGGGTATAGTTCAAAAGTAGAATGCCCCTGGGTTCAATCCCTAGAACCACAAATAATAAAATAAAACAAGAGGCGGGGCTAGCAGGAGGTTTTAGTGCACTGAAGGGTGTACCACCAAAGGAGATTGGGAGAGCCTAATCTCTTTCTCTTCCTTTCTTTCATTTTTATTTTTATTTTTTTCTTTTGTATTCCAGCCATGAGGCAAATGGTTTAGTTCCACCATGAGCTCCCCCATGGTGTGCTGACACAGGCCCAAAGCAATAGGCCTTACTAGTAATGGACTGAAAGCTCGAAAACTGTGAGCCCAAATTAACCTTTTCTCTTTATAAGTGGATTATGTCCGGCACTTGTTCCAGTCTGGAAAGGTGACAACACTCCAGCAAGGCTGTGTCCACCCTCTGCCTGGGACCTGAGCCAAGCCAAGAAAACAACCATTGGGAGCAAATGCCCAAGATGGAAAACAGTCCCTTGCCGGGCCCTGTGCGCCGCGCTTCTCCCGAGGATGCCGAGGTCCATGGCAGGGTGACAGACTGGCGGTCCGGAGGGACCCCGGAGGCGTCTCTTACCGCTGTCCCCCGGTGTGGCACCTTCTTCCTGGCGTCCCTCCTGGCACCAGGCAGCCTTTTACTTTCACAGCCCGAGTGACAGAGGGCTCGTTGCCATTCACCAGCAGCTCCAGTGGTTAGAAAGAGCACGCCTCTGTGAGCGCAAATCTGCCTTTCTCCATCTCACCCTCAGCGTCCTGTTCTGCTTTGTGAAAGACCGCAAGGTAGAAACCTAATTTCCATTTGCACTATTAATTGCAATGCTTGTGTGGCTTTAGGGGAAGGACAGAAAGAAAGCAACCGAAGTGGCGGAGCGATTGAGGGTGGCTCGCTGGAAACCCTTTGCCAAGCTCGCTCACTGGGGACAGGAGCGCACGCGGGGAGAAGGCCGGGCGCCGGCGACCTCACCGCAGCCGTCATTTCTCAAGACGTGAAGGCCCATTAATTGGTATAAAGATTGCTTTCAGACTTTCCCTCTTAAACAGGAGAAACATTATGGCTTATAAATGTTAACATGATTAATGAACTAGTAAAGGGAGGTACATATGTCACCGCTTCACACTTAGTGCCTCAAAGTTATTCCTAAAAATAACTGTGGACATATAGGTCACTTGTCCACATTGTATTTCGGACACTATAGAAACGGAGGAAAAGGAACAGGGAAAAAACCCACAAGTGCTAGAGAGAGTTGCATTTCAGCCCAGAGAAAACACAGCCATCCCTGGATCAGAGCAAGATTTTGTTTGTGAGCTTTCTCTTGATGACGTCCCACCTAAAGGTCAAGGTGACTGGTTCCATATTTGATTAGTCTTCAAAACAAAAGTACAGAAGGGATAAGTAAGTCCTGGCCCGTGAATTGTACCTCTATTTCCAGGGTTTATTATTTCACTCCCTAAAAGGTTCAAGCTCAGTGGTAGAGCACTTATCTAGCACGTTCAAGGCCCTGGGTTCTATCCCAGCACCACACAGAAAGAAAAAAATAAAATAAAAAATAGGTCCAGGACAGGAACAGAGGCAAAGGAAGGAGGCCCAGGCTTCTCAGTCTGCATTTTCAAGCTCCAAGAAGTAGCTAGAAGAAAAAACTCACTTCACCAAAAGGAAAGGCTCAAGGTCCTTAAACTAGGAGAAGCCAGCCTAGTGGTGCTGACATTCTCGCTGTAACCCCTGTAAACCAAAAACGAATTTCCTCTAATCCAATATTTTGTGGTCAAATCATTTATTCAGCCTGGGGGCTGGAAAGCTGTTTACTGTGAACATGGGGCATTATTATTAAATTTGCCAGCATTGGAGCTTAGGGTTTATATGCAAATAGCCCCCTCCGTGACTTTCTTTTTTCCCCCCTTGGCAACTTTGCAAGCTCTTTAACAACTCTGGGGGCCTGCCTGACTGTAGACATCCTCATGCCCAGGGTACACACAGGGCGCCACAGAGTGGACAGTCAATAAATATTTGTTACCCGAACAAATTCTTGAGGAAAGGAGAATTTACATAATGGATGTCATGGGGGGTGGGGGGCAGATACTTTCAAATGAATTTTGTTCTTGCAAATTCTTTCTCGGTGAATAAACACACGCGGAACACCCGTGGGGCCAATATGTACAAGTCCCGTTCTCACAGATTATAAACTGTTTGGTCTTCCTTACTTAAAAAATAAAAATTTCATTTGGATCAAATGAAGAGAAAATGCAAATTTTTTTCCATCCTTCTGTAGGGCAGTTCTTTGGCCACTGCGGTTCTGATATCAACGCACTCAAATTGCTCAACCCAGGTCCCCTCATAATGAAACAGCAAAGCAAATGTTTTTAAAAACTCATGACTCAGCCGGGTGTGGTGGCGCATGTTTATAATCCCAGTACTTGGGAGGCTCAGACAGGAGGATCACAGGCTTGTGGCCAGACTCACCTACTTAGTGAGGCCCTCTGCAACTTAGTGAGACCCTGTTTCAAAATAAAGAATAAAAAAAGAGCCGGGCATGGTGGCGCATGCTTGTAATCCCAGTACTTTGGGAGGCAGAGACCGGAGGATCCGGGTTCGCGGCCAGCCTCAGCTCTCTCTCTCTCTCTCTCTCCCCCTGTCTCTCTCTCTCTCTCTCTCT
>PVJS01021831.1:0-14944 GCA_004027185.1 Glis glis
GGGGGGGTAGCGCGGAGGTAGAACGCCCCTGGGTTCAATCCCCGGTACCACAAAAAAAAAAAAAAAGTTAAACTGGGCCGGGCATGGTGGCGCACGCTTGTAATCCCAGTACTTGAGAGGTGGAGACCGGAGGATTGGGTTCGCGTCAGCCTCAGCTACTTAGTGAGGCCCTCTGCAACTTCGTGAGACCTGGTTTCAAAATAAAGTATAAAAAATAGGGCTGGGAGTGTAGCTTGGAGGCAGAACGCCCCTGGGTCCCTGGTACCGCAAAAAAAAAAAGTTAAACTGGGGCTGGGGGTAGCTCAGTGGTAAGAGCATATGCTTAGCATGTATGAGGCCCTGGGCTCAATCTCCAGCACTGCAGCAAAAAAAAAAAAAAAGTTAGGCATAGAGTTGCCATATGACCATAAAGCTTACGCATGTATGTTTGCAGCAGCATTATTCACAATAGGCAAAAGTAGAAAGAACCCAAGTATGCATCAGTGCCTGGATGAGCAAGGAAATGCGGTGTATCTGCACACCAAAGTATCTCAGCTGGGAAAGGAAATGATGCACTTACTCATGGGTGAACTTCATATAGATAGTGGATGGTGGAAGTATCATGTGGTACGTAAAAAGCCAGACAGGGACCACAAGCCCCTGATCCTGTTTAGATGACATGTCCAGAACCAAGAATCCAGAGACAGAAGGCTGGTGAGGGGCTGTGCGATGGGGAGAAGAGGGCATTGGGAGGCACAGGTTCCTTTCTGGGGAGATTAAAAATGTCCTATAATTAGATAGTGGTGATAGCTCCACAACACACTAAAACCACTGAATTGTAGACTAAAAATGGTTAAATTGGTGAGTTTTATGTTATATAAATTTTATCTCAGAAAACAACCTAAACCAAATGCACAGGGAAGCAGTGTGCCTGGAGAAGAGGCAGCGGGGAGTGCCACCCCTATGCAGCCCTGGGCCTGCAGCTGTGGACACCCTACTACCCCTTTGGTCACTGCCTGGAGCGGCTTCTCTGGAGGCAGGAGCGTGGCAGCACACCCAGGGGAGCATGCTGGAGGATGGTGCTTTGGGCATCCTTCCAGAGGCGACTTGTTGGTCAGAAGAGACAAAACAGAATGCCAGAGCCCAACCTGGGACAGCAGGAGTAGTGCGTGTAATTATCGTTTTAGCTTCTTTTTTTTTTTCTATAGTGAATGCAGATGACTTGGAGGGAGTGATTGATTGATTCATTCATTGATTCATTGATCAGGGTGCTGCAATGGGGCCCAGGGCCTCCACCTGCCAAGCAAGCAAGAGCACACTCTGACACCAAGCTCACCCCAGGCCAACACTTAGGTTGATATTTTTAATAGAGGGAAATAACAAAGAGCCAGAACCAGTGCTTCCAAGGAAGGCTGTGTGGTCCTGCCAGCTCCTACCCACCCTCAGCTCCATCCCTCAAGGGGCTAGAGGGATGCTCTGGAGCGAGTGAACAGAAGGGACCCTGTGCCCACACACAGGACCTTAAGGGGAGTTGAGACCTGTATGTCCCAGGGTTTCTTTCTTCCTGTGTTAGTTGAAGTAAAATGTTGCTTAAAAGCTATAAAAAAAATACTACTTAGGTAAAAGTAGTAGTTTATGTGTGGGGGAGTGTTCTGTCCCCAGAAAGCTCATTGTATGAACACACTCGCTCTCAGCCTCCTGGAATCTCACACACTCAGAGTTCATTAGGGGAGTGTGTCTCACAGAAAAAGGGGGTCCTGAGTTTTCCTCACCAAGAGAGGGATGAGTTTTCCTCCCAGCATGAATCTCTGGTGCTGTGCCCTCCCTCCTCATCCTGACCTCCCCAACAACTGCAGGCTCACTCCACTTCTCTGGTGGTGCATGCTCCCATTTCCTGGGCTGCGTGTAACACAGAATGGACAGGCTTGTCTTGCAGACCCCCAGGTGCCCTGCACACTGGACCTGCCCCACCTGCACCTGGAAGTCATCTTGCTGCCCATCCAAAATAGGGCCTGGATATAGAAACACCATACAGGATGTGTGTTCTGTGTCTGCTGGGAGACAGGTTACAGGTGTCTGTACTACTGATGAGAAAGAGCTAAGGAATCTTGATGACTCTGTTTACAAAGAAGAATGTATGTAACGATAGCCACAACCACAGCCACTCACCAGCTTTGGGGGAGGCTGTGGCCACCTGAGCTGCTGGCCACCACAGCTCACAGCACACAAGCCCTGGGAGGAACACTAAGCCAGGAGCCTGGTGGGGTTCTGGTCAGAGGCCTCTTGCAGGCTAGGGGTGCCATCAGGAGGCTAAGGTCCAACTTGCCCTGGCTGGAGCTCTGCTAGCCACCATCAGCACCTTCTCAGCCAACAGGATCATGTCCAAGAGCAAGCCTCAGGGACAACACAAGAGCTTGTCAGGCAGAAGTGCAAGGGGCAGGGTAATGTTATGGGTTCTGGGGAAGGGGCAGAAAAGGGAAAGAAGAAGTGACTGCACACAAACACCACAGAAGTTCCCTCTGCTAAGCTCTGACCTTTCATCTGAGAAGCAGGAGCCCAGAGCCAACTCTAGTTCCTGAACACCATCGGGAAAACCCTCCTGCCCGACCGTGGACAGCAGTTGACAGAAGAGCCTCATGAGCTGACCACACCACGAGGTTGCCGGAGGCGCCATCCTGCCTCCCTCCTCAGACTCCATCAACCAGGGCATCTGTGGTGACAGAGGCCGCCAGTCCTAGTCTCAGAGGGAGACACGTGGCTCTGGAGCTGTTCTCTGCTGAGGGCAGTCACAGGCCCTGAACAACCACTCAAGGGCACACGTTGCACCTCCCCTTAGAGCTTCAGGGAGCACTCTGGAAATACACCCAGCAGACCAGACCCTCTGCCATTGCCTATTTTCCCAGCATCTGGCCTCATGCTCTTTGCAGTGTGGACCAGCCTCCTTCCCGGAAGGGAAGGACATGAGGCTGTAAACGTGTTCCAGGTGTGACCTTGCTTTCCTACTGGCCAAAGGAGAAGGGAGCCTGCAACAACCTCCACCCCTGGGACAGACAGGTGTGGGCCAGCTCCCGGTGGCACCGCTGCTATGGGCCCCTCAGTGCAGAGTCTGGAAGAGCAGGCACCCAGCAGGTGGAATGAGGGCCTGAGGCCAAGGAGCCAGTCAGGCTAGCCCCAGGTATCTTCAGCTCCATGGTCTGTGGTTTCCTCCTTCGATGGAACTGTTTCCTGCCAGAAGGGTGTAGTGGTGCAAACCTGTAATCCCAGTACTTGGGAGGCTGAGACAGGAGGATCACAGGTCTGAGGCCAGCCTCAGCAACCTAGCGAGACTCTCAGTAACTTAATCAAACCTTGTTTCAAAATAAAAAATGAAATAGAGCTGGGGGTGTAGCTTGGAGGTAGATGCCCCTGGGTTCAATCCCCAGTTTAAAAAAAAAAGCCAGGCGTGGTGGCTCATGCTTGTAATTCTAGTACTTGGGAGGCTGAGACAGGAGGATCGCAGGTTCGTGGCCAGCCTTAGCTACTTAGTGAGGCCCTCCACAACTTAGTGAGACCCTGTTTCAAAATAAAGAATAAAAATAGGGCTGGGGGTGTAGCTCGGAGGTAGAATGCCCCTGGGTTCAATCCCCAGCACCACAAAAAAAACCAATGTGCGGAGTTTGGAGATTCCTTCTTCATATGTGGCATGCTTTGTTTTTCCCCTTCCATGGCAGACTTTAAAATGTTGACACTTCTGTTGTCTTTAGGCACAAAATCTTGTACCAGCTTGTTTTCTGATCCAGTGGTATAGTTCTTCTGGAATGCTTCCCGTCTGAGTCTGTGTGCGGTTGGGTTGTGGGGAGGGGAGCGGGTTCGTACTGGCTTCTGGGGCTGTAGGAGGCCTGTACAGGCCTGTCACCCACGGGGCATCATTTTGACATCCCTGAGAGGATGAAAAGCGGTGCCTCCCCTTATGCTTCCTCCTTCTTCCTTTCCTCTTACTTTTTAAAACGTTTCTCCATTTAATCCATCAAGCAAGAAAGCTGCTGCTTCTGTGGGGCCGGGGCCAGAGATGCTGTGCGCTCTGGCAAACTCAGCATGTCCAGGATGGACTCGGTGTCCTGTGGCAGACTCCATGTGCTCCATGGCTGGCTCGGCATGCCCCGTGACACCCATGACACTGAGGTCCACAGCCTACTCCTCCTGAAGTGAAAGACCACACCCGATCCTAGAGGGAGGGGGACATAATCACCTTAGTGGAGAAAACCCAAATTGACAGCAGTAGAACAAATGGTTGGAGAGTGGGAGCATTGTAAGCCAGGAGAGTCAGAAATATTGGGCATTTGGGGAGGGGCGTGTGCCACACGTGATACATCAGCTTCTGCAGGGCAAAGGAGGGGTCCGCACCACCCTTGAGCACCTTGGGGCCTGGGGCCCTACCATTCCAAGCCCTTCTCCAGCTTCTTGCTGCCAAGGGGGACAAATGGTGCCTCTGCGCCTCAGTTTCTGAATCTGCCTCATGCCTCCCTGTTGAGTGCTTACAAGAATGAAATGGAATGGGGAGTTCTCCTCTCTTCTCACTCCTGCTCCTGACCAGTGGCTGCCACAGCAGCAGCCACGGTGAAGATAGTTGGGTTTCGAAGCATCCAGTAGGTGGAAAGCTGCCACCTCCACATCCCGCCTGGAGACGCTCTGTCAGGACTACCTAGTGCCATGGCCCCGAGGTTTGCTTCCCTCCTGCACGAAGCTGGCTCAGCACATTGCCTGCTCTTGAATACCAGGCCTGAGCTGTTTGCAGGTGGTGACGACTGCTGTGTGATGCAAGAGTACACACGATAACTCCCGTAACTGCAAAGTACAGCTAACACCAATGGGTCTCCTCCTTAAATCCATTTTTGTTTTTGTGGTTGAGGATGTATAGGACCCCAGCATACTTTCAAACTGCTGAGGACAGCTGAGACAGATTGATTTACAATATACATTGAGTCCTGGTAAAGG
The DNA here is from genome assembly GCA_004027185.1 of Glis glis. Taxonomy (NCBI): domain Eukaryota; kingdom Metazoa; phylum Chordata; class Mammalia; order Rodentia; family Gliridae; genus Glis; species Glis glis. The sequence goes on from PVJS01021831.1 coordinate 4,954, forward strand.
GTTCCCATCAGACCCAGGATTCACCTGAAGGAAATGAAGATGAGCATGCCCAAGGCGTGCATATCATCATCATTTGTAAGATCAAAAGGTAAAATTAAACCAATGTCCAACAGGGTGGGGTAAAGAAATTCAGGAAAATCCGCACACTGGAATCTTATGGAGCCATTGAAAGTATTTCCAGGTATTTACTCATCAAACATTTCTAATCTACAGCATTAATGAAAAAAACATCAAACACAGCCTGAGCCACACACAGCAGCACCCCAGGTTTAGCTGTGGGGACAGGTGATGAGTGTGCTCAGCCTGGAAGACACAGCAGTGTGCCTGCGTTATTTCTATAACCAAAGGCTGTTTCCTTATGTGCAACAACCACCTCCAGGAAGGCAGTGGTGGGAAGACAGTGCCCTTCTGGCCAAGGGCTGGCTGCCCAGGCCCAGGGATGCAACCCAGAGCCTCCCTCCTGACTCATCCTCCTCCTTTGCCCCGGGACATCCCTGCACCCACCCCTAGGTGCGTGTGGCTGAGTTCATAGTGACACACAGCTCCCGTATGGTTATGGTCAGCTGTGTGGCAGGAGAACCACTAAAGTCAGTGTAAACCTGCAGCCAGTCAACCCGCCTCCCCAGACCTGGCTATGCCTCCAGCCACTGTCCTGGGCTCAGAGCTCAGGTCTGTGGATACCAGAACTCCTTTCTTGTGCTTTCTTGGCACAGATTATTGATGTCCCAGTTCCAGTGGAGATGCGGAATGGTGAGATGAGCGGAGACACTGGCTTTTAGGCAGACGCCTGCTCAGGTTGAGCTCTGAAGGCAGTCCTGTTTTTGCAGCACGAGCCAAGGGTGGGATGGATTTCATTCACTGCTTTGGGCAAAGGCCTCCAGGACAGAGGGAGGGCACATCATACCTGCCCAGGTGGCATCTGCCTGGCCAGGGCCACTGCTCCTGATGGAGATGAGGGACGGCATCTTGTGGGCATGTGCGTTTTCTCTGGAGCAGGGACATGAAGGACCCAGTTGTCTGTAGCAGACAGGCATCAGCAAGCCTCCCTGAAGCACGTGGTTCCGTGAGCAGTGAGCTCACCAGGGGCTGGGGAGCAGAGGACAGGGAATGTAGCCAGGCAGGAGTGGTGCTCCTGGAGCCTGGGTCCTGCCAGAAGCCTCCCCAGTCGCTTAGAAAGGGCCTGTCAAAACAGGCCAGTGCTGGGATGACTCCACGAGAAGGCTATCTGGGGTTGCTCCCGTGTTTCGCCGCCTGACGCAGTTGAGGGTCTCAGGGCTGTGCAGTTTGCAGTTGTCCAGATGAGTCTGTTGAGGGAATTGGGAGCCAACAGGCAACACAGTCTTCAGCACCTGAACACACAGACAGGATGCTGAGTCCACCGAGCTCTGGAGGCCTGGCTAGCTGATCTCACAGTACAGCCAGCAGAGGATTGGCTCACTGCCGGGGCCCTCGGTACCCTCAGTCATAAATGGCACAGCACACTGCCTTTGTGTTTCCATCTGTAGCCCTGAGACACAGTGTAATTTGAAATGAACCCCTGTGCACATTCTGATCCTCAGTCAGAGGACAAATGGAAACTGAAAAGGGCGTACACCTCCGCAGCCAGGCCTTCCCAGCACCGCCTGGCCATGGCGTCTCAGCCCTCCAGAGCAAGCAGTGTTTGGTGGCAGCTGCATCCCTGCTTCTCTCGCTGGGCAGACCAGGTAGACAGCTCTGCCCAGGAGGGCAGCCCCAGAAACCTCTGAGGAGGTTTTACCAGTTTCTCAGCTCCTTACAGTGCATTACGGTGAGCAGGCTGCTGAGGGTCAGGAATGGGATTAATCCACATCAAACACATACGTGGTATGAGGTGTTTGTAAGAAAATATTTCTTAGAGGCTCTAGTTTGACAACCCATAACCATAAGAGCTTTATAGCGCAGACTACTCTTTCCCCTCTTATTGAGAATATCTTGAAAAAGAAGTAAGAAAAGAAAATATAATTTGAGTGGAAACAGGATGTGGGAAGACACCCACCAAAAAAATGAAACTTTCAATTGTTCACTTTGTGAAAAATACAAGATGTAGCACATTGTTTAATGGAGAAGCTGTGACAATTTTGCTCTTGTAAAAGGGTATTTCAGGAACTAAAGTTGGAATTTTAGGAATGGGGCATTCTTTAGAATAAATTTTACTTTTAACGTAATTGGAACTTTTGACTAATAAAGTCCATGTGTGATGGTTTATATTTAAAAAGACAGAGAATCAGACTGCTGTCTGAAACTCCAGTGTTGCAGCCCAGTGTGCTAGTCTACAGGCCAAGGCACCATCCTGCCACAGACAGGCCGGGTCTGGCTTGCTCTCCACCTAGCTCATGGGGACTTGGGCCCACAGCTGGAGCCACACACAGCCTTGGCCTTGGGTACTGGGAAAGGTGTCCCAGGGAAACTGTGGCAGCCCTTCTCTTCAGGAGTCAGGAAGATCAGTCCCTCTTCCCCACAGGGCCCACCGAGCAGCCCACCCTTTTACCTCCTGCCTGAAGACATGTTCATCTTTGCCAGTACCAGACGTTGTCCTCAGCTTAACAACCCCTTCTTACCCAGGATGAGTCTGTGAACCCAGAGTATAGCCCCCGAGAGCATCAGCACTGCACCCCAGACCAGGGTTCAGAGCCTGCATCCCTTACTGGAACTCACAACTGCAGGCCAGGGCTCAAAACTATACCCTGGGCTGGAGCTCAGAACCTGAGAATTTACCCTACAGGCACTTGACTCTCTGTGAGCACAGTCTATGTCGTTCACTGCGACACTGTTTATAATCACAAGGACAGAAACCCACATATCCACACAGTGGGATACATGTGCATCAGTATGTTCTGCAGGTGAACAGAGCATCACCTGCCTGCCAGTCACGGTGCCATGTGTCTGGCATCATCCTTGATCGCTGTGTGTGTCCAGAGACTCAATATGCAACACTGACCATGGTGATTATGGGGGTAAGGACAGAGCTGGATGCCCAGTGATTGAGGGGAGAAAGTATGGCCTGAGGGTCATGTTGCTTTTCCTCCACTCACACTTTAGTATTGCCTTGTTCTGGATTACTAAGAAAATGCAGATTTCTTTTTTTTTAATTTAATTTAATTATTTTTTGGCGGTACTGGGGATTGAACCCAGAGGCATTCTGCCTCCTACACCCCCAGCCCTATTTTTTATTCTTTATTTTGAAACCGGGTCTCACTAAGTTGCGGAGGCCTCACTAAGTAGCTGAGTCTGGCCACGAACCGGGTTCCTCCCATCTCAGCCTCCCAAATACTGGGATTACAAGTGTGTGCCACCACGCCCAGCTGAAAATGCAGATTTCATAATGATGAGGGTGAGAGAAAAAGCTGAGAAGCCAGATACTAAGAATAGACCAAGGGTGCAGACCCATAGCCAGGCAGCTGGCTCCTGCAGACACTGCTCCCTTCAACCCCACTTCACAGGAGAGGTGAAAAGCCCACATCCAAGCAAACAAAATATATCCGTCATTTAAGTAGGTTTCTGGTAAGAAATTTGGGGCACCAATTTGTGAAAGTAAGTTCCGCTTGTTGGAGCAAAACCAGACCACATGTAGCCCTGAACTGAGGACTAGCGCTAACTTTTGGTAGAATTTACAGCCCGCACTCTCTGAGAGTTTGTGGCCCTCCTCCTCTCCATGCTTCTGCATCAGTAGGGTGGTGACAGTAGCCAGAGCCTTCTTTTCTTTTCGGCACCTGGCAGGTGGAGAGCAGCAGCTCCCTCCTCACTGTTGGGCTGGAGGTTGCGCATGAGTTTAACCTTCCAGTTCAGGCTTTCCTCCTGGGCACCCAGCTCCTCAGCTTTCCCCCAAGACAGGAGACAAGGTTTCCTGTTGATGAACTCTTAGAGAATGCTCTTGCCACCTATTACAACCTACTCTCCTTTCCCTTCTCGCCCAGCTTTCCTGCCGTGCTGCCTGGATTGGTTTCCTCTTACTCTGTCAGTCTCATCTTTTGCAGCCACATAAGTGAGGAAGGGCCAGTGTTGGCCTCAAGGCACAGAGACAGTTCTGTGGGTGCCATGAGCTGGCCGCCTCCCGGTGCCCAGAGGGAGCATGGGTATGAGAAATGGTCAGCTTTCAAAGGGAGAGGTGTGAAGGAGAATCAGTTCCCCAGCTGGGTGTCCATCGGTCTCCCAGGCTACATGGAGCAGGCCACCACGAGGCACAGCCGCTGTGGAACCAGCATGGAGACCATGGACACATGTGTGTCCCTTCGATCTGCACCCAGAAATGCCTTTCTTGTACAGCCTCATGTCAAAAATAGGCTTAATGTAAAAATAAATGTAACCTAAGATGTTTTTCTGACACAAGAAAAGCCTCTTGAGAGTTCCCAAACACCTCCTGTCTGTTCCCTTTGCATTTTTTCCACCTTTAGAAACTTCAAATTGAAGCCAGGCATGGTGGCGCACACTTGTAATCCCAGTACTTGGGAGGCTGAGACAGGAGGATCCAGATTCGAGGCCAGCCTCAGCTACTTAGTGAGGCCCTCCACAACTTAGTGAGACCCTGTTTCAAAATGAAGAATAAAAAATAGGGCTGGGGGTATAGCTTAGAGGTAGAATGCCCCCGGGTTCAATCCCCAGTACTGAGAAAAAATAAAAACAAGAAACTTCAGACTGAGGTCCTCAGCACCCTCCTGGCCCCCCAGTTAACTATTTTATTTTGCAGTAGCCCCACCTCAGGGTACTATTTATACCTCTGCCAGCACGTGGTGCCACATCTCACCATCAGAAACGGGCAGAAATGATTCCCTAAGAATCCGTTAAATGGAGCTGCTAGTTATAACTGTGGTGCTTAGAGACAGGGAGAGAAGAAAGGTGGAGTCTGCCCTGGGAATTAGCCCCAAACAGAGCTAGTTCTCTGTCTTATAGTTGGAAGACAAAAGAGAGTCATTTTAAAGGGCTCAGTTGAGTAAAGTCTAAGGCACCTCCAGTGTGGCCTGTCTCCTTGGAAGTGCCCATGTCAGCCCTGCTGGGTTGATCCAACACCTGCTCTTGCAGCGTGCCAGGCAGGCACTCAGAACCCCAGGAGAATTCCCTTTGCTGCAGGCTCTTCTTCCCACCTTTTGCCCTCTAGGTGGCTTGGTCTGGTTGCCAGTGCACCAGTATGGAGGTTCCCACAGAGTTAGTTTTAGGGAGGTTACTACACATGTGCATGGGACCCACCCAGCCTAGAGTGTCTGGCTCACTGGAGTGATGCTAAGTCACTCCAGCATGCCTACATATAAGACCCAGTGTGTGTGCTGCAGGGATCCTTGCAGCAGCTCTGCCAGGGCTCAGAACTAGCGGGAGAGTTTCAAGGTGACGACAAAAAGCAAGTCAACCTGGATGCAACTCCAGTCTCTGCACTGCTGCACTAGGTTTACTTTGTTCTTTTCTGACTGGTGGTATGACCTGTGCCTCTCATTGTCCCCTCTCTGGGCTGTTTCAGAAGAGGCAGACCACTACAGCTTCGGGGCAGGCACCCTATCGAGGAAGAAGAAGGTGCTGGTGACGCTGCGGGATGAGGGTCTGCGCCGGCGCGCCCACCTCGACATCGGCCTGCCACACGACTTCCGCCCCGTGTCCTCCATCATTGACGTGGACATACTCCCTGAGACGCACCGCAGGGTGAGGCTCTATAGACATGGCTGTGAGAAGCCACTGGGCTTCTACATCCGAGACGGCACCAGCGTGCGAGTGACCCCCCACGGGCTAGAGAAGGTCCCGGGCATCTTCATTTCCCGCATGGTGCCTGGGGGCCTCGCCGAGAGCACCGGGCTGCTGGCTGTGAATGACGAGGTCCTGGAGGTGAATGGGATCGAGGTGGCTGGCAAAACGCTGGATCAAGTCACGGACATGATGATCGCCAACAGCCACAACCTCATCATCACCGTCAAGCCCGCCAACCAGAGGAATAACATTGTCCGCAGCAGCCGCACATCCGGCAGCTCCGGCCAGTCTACGGACAGCGCCACCAGCCACCACAGCCTGCCGGCCCCCCATGTCCTGCAGAACTTCCACCCTGACGAGATGGAGAGTGATGAGGAGGCAGACATCGTCATCGAGGGAGCTCTGGGGCCTCAGCACATTCCCAAAACACAGGCTGTGCCTCCAGGGAGCCTCTCTCGGGCCAATGGCACCAGCCTTGCACACAGGCTGCATCGGGACCTGGCCCTGCATGGATCAGGGCGAGAAGGCAACGGCAGCATCCACAGACTCCTCAGCTCCCTCAAGCCAGACCCCCGCCAGAGCCTGGTGCTCCCCCAGGGCGGGGTGGAGGAGCACGGGCCAGCTGTCACGCTCTAGGCCCATGTGGGAGGGAAACCATGAGGGAAGCTGGTGGCACTGTCACTTAGTGACTGCACAAGTGAGACTTCCAAAGGGAAATGTGTCACATTTTTTATACCAATTTTAAAATGAGAAAGGTAATTGTATACTTCATCCCCTCCTTTATTTTGTTTATGACTCTCACAAGCCTATTCTTTATTTCAACTTTTGGACAGAAATTAAAAATACTATCTATTTTTATAGGATTTCTCACAGAACTTAACACACCCGTGCATACCCCAAGCCAGGCCTGCATGTAGGTAAAGACCTAAGTACAGAATATACTTCATTTTTAAATTTTAAAAATGCTTCATTTTTTAAATGAAGCTTTAAAATAACTTTTTAAAATTAATATTCGTGTTTTTAACTTAACCATGCAAAAAACACCCCTCCGTGCTGCCCATGCTTTCTGTGACCTGCCACGAGACTGGAGCAAGGAGGCAGAGGCTATCCAAAGACAGATGCACCTGGGCTGGTGACAGGCAGCCATGGGAAGAATTCCAGTGTCCACAATGTTTTCAGCCAATTCAGGAAGCCAGGTGCGTGAGGCATGGTGCACACCTGCAGTCCTGTAGCCCTTGGCTGTGGGATTGTCCCGCACTGCTGTGGCAGTGTCACCAAGATCAGATTAGGGAGCGGCTGGTGGGGGCCAGTGTGGCGTCCTCAGCCCTCTCCTGACGTCACCTGGCTCTGGAAGGTTTTCAGATGTTTCCAGCAGGAATGAGTGTGAGTGTCATACAACTATGCAGTCTCTGAGAGTGCTCAGGTTCATGTACACGTTCTCTTTGCTTTTAAAAGAGCTGATTATTTTTATAAATCACAATTAATACATGCTAATTCCTATGCCCAGAGTAGCAGTCGGTGGCAGGCATTATTTGCTTTTAACTGTAACAAGTCTCGTGGAACTGAATGGTTTTTGACAAGTATTAAATTCATTGTCACCTTCCTTTGAACTTCTTAGAGGTCTATTCATGTTTGATTCAATTAAATTTTACATAAAATGTGTTTTCTGTTTGAATACAATGTCAGGAAGAAGATGTCACATTTATACTTTGAGAACAAATTTTGACCAAGTAAATCTTTGGTCTGAATACAGGTAAAAGTATTTTTCCAGGTTTTCTGGGCCCCAGCTCCACCTGCTGGTCAGTGGCAGAACTGTCCTGATTTCCTGAATGCCAGATGGAATTGGTGCAACTCTACATTTCCATTTGTCTTGGATTCATTAAGTGAAAAGAAACCTCTTTTCTTTTTAGAAACTATTTATTGGGCAGAAGTATCTTTTTCTGAGTAATATTTTTCCAGCACCTGCGTCTGAGTTTCTTGCTTGTGTGCAAGTGATCACTGCTGCTTGGTCCTGACCCAGGTTCCAGGCTCCGAGGAGTTGCAAGAGTCTCTCTCTTGTCACCACAGCAGTCAAGAGCACTTTCTACTAAGACAAGTATTGGAGAACCAAAACTCCAGTGTTTAGTTACCATCACCAAGAAACGTCCTTTTATAAGTTATAGCTGGTATTGAGTATCTCTTGAGCACCTGGGTCTGTTACCAACAAGGTATGTTACATTTCTTACCATGTTTTAAGTTGTTAAGTAAATGTGAATCAGTTTTTTAAAGAAAAAAAGGCTTACTCTGACTTTGTGCCTGTTGCTCTTAACTGTAGGAATCACAGACAGCCTGCGAGAGCTGCCTGAGCACTTCCCTCTGCCCACATCTGCACTTCTGCCATTTTCTTTTCTTAAAAAAAACTATATCGTTATATATTAAAGGTTTTTTTTGTTTTATATATCAGAATAATTTTTTTTTTTGCTTTCTACTTAATAGACCATATTACTGAATGTATTGGTAAGTTGAGTTCTGAATGGGGGAGCATCAGGGACAAGTATCAGTGGCGGGGACTGGCTAACCTCTCCAAAAGAACTGACAGCTGCTTACCTGGTGCCTCACACTCCTCTATGAAAAAGTGTTATTATTCCCATTTTACAGATGAGAAAATGGACCACACTCAAGATACACTGATAGATGATACAGAACCTTCCTTTACAGTCCTCTGCAAAAGCTTTTCTGTGTACGATACAGCCCTCCCTAAATACACCCTGGTTTGCAGTTTTCACTGTCACTCTGACATTACTGAATGTAGAATGCATACCATCAAGATTCACCCAGATAACAAACGCTAGCTGGCAGCAAGCACCAGTACCCCAGAGGAAGCATATGCCCTCATTGGACTGTCACAGGTGACTTCAGCTTTCTGCATCTTCTTCCAGTTTCCAGTTGGGGGAATCATGGACTGGACAGTCACCCTGCAGTCTGAGGAGGTACAGCTGACGGGCTGGGCACCAGCACTGGACCGTCCTCTTAGAGTGTAGGGTGCTGGGACACTCGTGTGGCATCCTGAGAGGTGCTGGTGCTTGAGTGTGATGAGGCGCATATTCTAGGAAATAACCCGAGCTTAGATGAGGCTCTACTGAGGACTCCACCACATGACTCTGGTGGAAACCGCCCAACCTCGGGCCACAGTTTGCTCATCTGTGAGAATCAAGCTGACTCGCCTCTCCCAGGAAAGGGTGAGGGGTACCAGAATCAAAAGATGAATACAGTCTATAGTGGGAAGTATGCATGTGCAAAATATGTTCTCTTAGGAACTATACTCTACCATACCATCAAAAAATCACCCCTATTTCTCATTGAAACTCACCTCTTCCAAAAAGCTTTAACAAATGAAAGTAGAACAAGCTCAGAACATGGAGTTTCCTACCTGGCCATGCAGGTTGGGACTGTAGGTGTGGAACCAGGCTGTCCCAGAGCAGTATGAGGTGTGCCTGGCTGGGCACCATGCAGGCTTCCTGTGCTTCTGTGAGGCTGTCAAGAGCAAGTGGAGAGGCTTCTAGATGGTGTGCGGCAGCCCACCCCTGCACCAGCTCAACTCTGTTGACCTGATGGTGTGCATCACCCAGAACTCTGCCCCTTGTAAGGAGGTTTAAATGTGCATGCTATAAAGTAAGGCATATGGGAAACACCTCAGACCCTGGCACCCATCAGATTCTACAAATTATTATCAATGGAAGCAACAAACAAAAACCCCAAGTTTACCTGGGCATGATGGTGCACACCTGTAATCCCAGTATTTGGGAGGTTGAGGCAGGAGTATCACAGGTTTGAGGCCAGCCTCAGCAACTTAGTGAGACACTTTCAAAATAAAAAATAAAGTAGGGCTGGGGTGTAGCATAGAGGTAAAATGCCCCTGGGTTCGATTCCCAGTATCAAAAAAAAACCCAAGTTTATCAAATTGAATTAATAAACTGGGCGTGGTGACACACACGCTTGTAATCCCAATACTTGGGAGGCTGAGACAGGAAGATCACAGGTTCTCAGCCAGCCTCAGCTACTTAGTGAAGCCCTCTGCAATTTAGTGAGACCCTATTTCAAAATAAAGAATAAGCCAGGCGTGGTGGTGCATGCTTGTAATCCCAGTACTTGGGAGGCTGAGACCGGAGGATCTGGGTTCGCGGCCAGCCTCAGCTACTTAGTGAGGCCCTCCACAACTTCTTGAGACCCGGTTTCAAAATAAAGGATAAAAATCAGGGCCGGGGTGTAGCTCGGAGGTAGAACGCCCCTGGGCTCAATCCCCGGTACCACAAAAAACAAAACAAAA
>PVJS01021831.1:15044-31246 GCA_004027185.1 Glis glis
ACCAGGGATTGAACCCAGGGGCGTTCTACCTCCGCGCTACACCCTCGGCCCTATTTTTTTTTTATGCTTTATTTTTGAAACCGGGTCTCACGAAGTTGCGGAGGGCCTCACTAGGTAGAGAGAGAGAGAGAGGAGAGAGACCGATCGATCGATCGATCGATCGTGTGCGCGCGCACGCGCACTGAGGTTGACCGCGAACCCGGATCCTCCGGTCTCCGCCTCCCAAAGTACTGGGATTACAAGCGTGCGCCACCACGCCCGGCTTATTCTTTATTTTGAAACAGGGTCTCAGCAGGGCATGGTGGCGCACACTTGTAATCCCAGTACTTGGGAGACTGAGACCAGAGAATCCAGGTTCACGGCCAGCCTCAGCTACTTAGTGAGGCCCTCCCCAACTTGGTGAGACCCTGTTTCAAAATAAAGAATAAAAAAATAGGACTGGGGGTGTAGCTCAGAGATAGAATGCCCCTGAGTTCAATCTCCAGTACCGAAAAAAAAAAAAAAGTTGAAACAGGGTCTAAGTTGCAGAGGGCCTCACAAGTTGCTAAGGCTGGCCATGAACCTGCGATCCTTCTGTCTCAGCCTCCCAAGCACTGGGATTACAAATGTGCGCCACCACATCCAGTTGAATTAATGATTAATGGTTACCTCTACTAACCAACTTCTTTCAGCTTAAAAACATAAGCATTCTATACAAAAATATTTAGTTTTGCTTTTCAAATGATCAAGCGGATAACCAATGCTATTCTTGCAGAAATGTTTAAAACTGCTTAAAGATTCTATTTATGAAGCCGAGCGTGGTGGCGCATACTTGTAATCCCAGTACTTTGGGAGGCGGAGACCAGAGGATTCAGGTTCGTGGCCAGCCTCAGCTCGCTCTCTCTCTCTCTCTCTCTCTCTCTCCCTGTCTCTCTCTCTCTACTTAGTGAGGCCCTCCACAACTTCGTGAGACTCGGTTTCAAAATAAAGTATAAAAAATAGGGCCGGGGGTGTAGCGCGGAGGTAGAACGCCTCTGGGTTCAATCCCCAGTACCTCAAAAAAAAAAAGATTCTATTTATGAATGAAATGCACAAATCTAGTTAACATTAATGCCTCTTTGTTACAGATCAAAACTTTAGACAGGGGCCGGGCGTGGTGGTGCACGCTTGTAATCCCAGTACTTGGGAGACTGAGACCAGAGGATCCGGGTTCGCGGCCAGCCTCAGCTACTTAGTGAGGCCCTCCGCAACTTCGTGAGACCTGGTTTCAAAATAAAGGATAAAAAATAGGGCCAGGGGTGTAGCTCGGAGGTAGAACGCCCCTGGGTTCAATCCCCGGTACCGCAAAAAAAAAAAAACAAAAACACTTTAGACAGGGTCTTGAAGACCTTTAACTATAATTGATGAGTTTGTAGTTATGGAGATTTGGTGCATTTGGTTTTTATCTCAAACTTTGCTGGATTTTAAACGTAAGATGTGGTCATATATTTAAGTTACCAAAATATTTGGATTTCAAATAAGACTGAGCAAATAGATTCCAACTAAATTTGCAAGGAAAAAAGAGCTATTTGAACTATTTATTATATTTTCATTTCAGGTTATGATTCTGTCCATCAGCAACGGCAAGGAATCAAACATTAGAATTTAAATCTTTAGGCCAGGAGCAGTGGTACACACCTGTGATCCCAGCTACTCAGAAGGCAGGAGGATCACAAGTTCAAGGCAAATTAGCAAGACCCCCATCTCAAAATAAAAAATAAAAAGGGCTGGGGGTGCAACTCAGTGGTAGAACATCCCTGGGTTCGATCACCAGTACCACAAACAACAACAAAAATAATTTAAGTCTTTAGGGCAGCTTGTCTTTCATTCCATAGCAGTCTACCATCAACACCGGCCTGGGACAAGTGGGCAGGAAGAGCAGCTGGTGCATGTTATAGTTAGATATAAGATGTCCCCTGAAGAGCTCACAGTGTTTGCAGCTGATGTGATTGAGTCATGAGGGTTGTAATCCCAGAAGTGGATATGGATTTACCTGGGTGGTACCCTAAGGCCAGTAGGGTGTGGCTGAAGAAGATGGTCCCTGGGGGTGCGGCCTTGAAGATTATATATGGATCCTCCTCCCCCTGCTCTCTCTCTTGCTTCTGGCCTCCATGATGTGAGCACAGCTCATGTGCTCTCCCTCCACCTCCCTCCACCAGGCCCTGAGATCCAGGGTCCCTGGCCTCACATGGACTGAGCCCGAAACTGTAAGAAAATGAATCTTCTTTCCTCTAAGTTATGTGGTCAGATCTTTAAATAATGGCTGGAAGAATGCTGACGGATACAGTGCACATGGGCCCAAGTCACACACTGTCGTGTGTACCCCAGACCCTGCAGGGCAACAGATTCACTCATTGGAACTCTTCTGGCATAACATTAATGACTGACTTTGACAAATTTTAGAGACCTATACAAATAAAAGTAGTGATGAAGATCACATTTTATCCAAAATTATGTAGTCAATGAAACTTGTTTCAGTCTCATCCTCTTTCTTTCTTTCTTTCTTCTTTCTTCTTTTCTTTCTTCCTTCCTTTCTTTTTCTTTCTTCTTTCTTTATTTCTCCTTCCTTCCTTCCTTCCTTTTCTTTCTTTCTTCCTTTCTTTTTCTTTCTTCTTTCTTTCTCCTTCCTTCCTTCCTTTTCTTTCTTCTTTCTTCCTTTCTTTTTCTTTCTTCTTTCTTTCTTTTTCTTTCTTTCTTTCTTTCTTTCTTTCTTTCTTTCTTTCTTCTTTCTTTCTTTCTTTTCTTTCTTTCTCCTTCCTTCCTTCCTTCCTTCCTTCCTTCCTTCCTTCCTTCCTTCGTTTTTGTGTGTGTGGCACTGGGGATGGGACCCAGGGGCATACTACCTCCACTATACCCCAGACCTATTTTATTTTTTATTTAGAAACAAGGTCTTGCTAGGTGCCTCACTAAGTTGCTGAGGCTAGCTTCGAACCTGCAATCCTCCTGTCTCAGCCTCCCAAGTACTGGGATTACAAGCATGCACCACCACACCCAGCTAGCCTCACCCTTTTTCAGATTTTAGATCACTCCTCATATCTTGCTAACACCACTGAAGTATGACATACATGTAGCAAGGTTGGCAGATGTGAGATATTGTGAGAGACTCAATAGGATAAACTCACAGGACTTAGCCACCTTTGCAGTCTCTTCACTGTATCCAGCAGTAAAGCAATTCGTCTTGTTGTTATATTGGGTCCAAGCTGCCCTTTGAATTTTTGTAAGCATCTCTCTATTCCTAGAAATGTCATCTGAAGTCAACAGGAAACTGGGCGTGGTGGTGCATGCTTCTAATCCCAGTACTTGGGAGGCTGAGATAGGAGGTTTGAGGACAGTCTCAGCAAGTAGTAAGACTCTCATCAACCTAGCGAGACCCTGTTTCAAAATAAAAAATAAAATCAGGCTGAGGGTGTATCTCGGAGGTAGAATGGCCCTGGGTTCAATCCCCAGTACCACAAAAATAAAATAAAGTCAACAGGAGCTATGATAGGGAAATGGAACAGGCCTCACTTGGTGTAGATGAGCCGCTGCCCTCGAAGGGAAAGCCTGCAGCACTGCTGCTGGTGCAGTGGGGTGCAATGCTGCTCCACCTCTTTAACCTGTCCACACAAATAATGTTCTACTCGTGAGAAGACGCTGTTGTGCATATATGACTACTAAATGTAGGGGCAGCACTACCCAAGCTCCCCTTGTACAGGTCACCACAGGAAAGCAGCCTCCAGTTAACCATTCAGGAAACAGCAAAGGCCCACTCTATTTCTAGTGCCTGGAAAATAAGATGTGTGGCTACACTGAGCAATCTCCTAGAACACAGAAAGAGATCATCCACCCTGCCATTCTCTGAGTGGAAAAGCAGACACAGTGGGGCCAGGAGTCACACAAGTTCCCAGATGTAGAATGGATTAAATAGTTCTTGTCCAGAACTCAAGAGCTGAGAATTTATTTGGGGGATATTGTTTATATTACACCAAGTCCCTCAGACATTATGGGTATTTTGATCCTGGAAAGAAGATGTGTTTAATTTGAACAACAGTGCGCAGTTCTAAAGCTGTACTGAAGAACTTCCAAGTAGGCAAGTAAGACTCAGATAAAAATTTATAGACACAACAACGTCCCTAGATGTCTAGCTTTATTACTGAACAGGTCTGAAGGTGAATTTTCCATTTTTACATTAGTTTTTAAAATAACTGAATTGAAACCACATATAACTTTTTAGTAGCAATACATCTATTTTGAGTATCTCAACTTTTGGGAAGACGGGGGCAGTGTTGGGGATCATATTCAAGGCCTCAGGCATGCTAGGCAAGTGCTCTGTCACTGAGGTACACTCCCAGAGCACTAGTATCTCAACTTTTACCTTTAGTCATCAAACCATTTAAACATGGAGCAGCATGGAGAAGCAAAAGATTGATCAAGTAAGTAGCTCAGATATGGCTAGAGAGATTTATAGTACTAGGTACAGATAGATGTGTATTCTGCTCACTCTTCAACTGGTACTTATTAGACAAAAATGGGCACTACCAGCCTTGTGAACAAAACCAGAACATCAGCAGTGAAGTGGACTGTGGCTAGGAAATGGCACAGAACCACTGTGAATACAACAGAGATCCCTGGATGAGGTTGCTTTCTAACATGCAACTACACACAGCCAGAGTGCCCGCCTCAGCACTAACCTGATGACATCTCTGCTGCCTTTTCACCCACCTGCCCACCAGGCCTTCGTTAGCACCCCGGAGTGCAACGGCAGCAGAGGGGCTGAGCTGGGCTTCCCCAGCACACTTCGAAGCCCTCACAGCCTCCTCCTGTCCTTAAGTTGTCTCACAACACACACATTCACTCTAGTTACCTGAAAGCACAAATAAGATCTAGACAAAATTAACATTTAAAAATAACCAAAAATTAAGGTCATATGTTTTCTCTGATATGTGGAAGCTAGAGAGAAAATAGGAAACAAAAGGGACTTCATAGAAAGGAGAAAGACCACTAGAATAGTGGAAAGGGATAGGGGAGAGAGGTAGGAAGGGAAGAAGGAGGCTTGAGGAAGGAAACAGAGCAAATAATTTTGAAGGTAGCACTCCCAATCTCACTAAAGGAGGAGGAGGGAGGAGGAGGGAGGAGGGTGGGGAAACAGCTCAAGTGATGTGTGCATGTATGAATGTATCTCTGTGAATCTCACTGTGATGTATAATTACAATGCACCAATAAAAGTATTTTTAAAATAACCAAAAATTGCTTTTCCTGAAATACACATTAATCTCTTTGAAATACCTCTTATGACGTCTGTTATTTTCACAAGTCATCTCCCACAAGGTAACAGCAAAGAGCAGGTGAGCCTCCCTCCTCTGGGAACAAAGAACAGCCCTGCAGTGAGCCTCCAGCTGGCCCTAGGACAGCTCTTCCAAGCACACACAGCTCCGACAAGCTACACCCAGGCCTGGCTGGTTTTGGTTTTTTGGGGTCTTTTGGGGGCGGTGGTACTGGCCATTGAATCCAGAGGCATTCTACCTCTGAGTACATGCCTGGGATTACAGGCATGCACTACCACCACACCTGGCAATTGTTTATTTTTCTTTTTTTGCGTGTGTGGTACTGGGGATTGAACCCAAAGGCATTCTACCTTCAAGTTATACCCCCAGCCCAATTTTATTTATTTGGAAACAGGGTCTTGCTAAGTTGCCAAGGCTGGCTTCGAACCTGCGATCCTCCTGTCTCAGCCTCCCAAGTACTGGGATTACAAGCGTGCACCACCACACCCAGCTATTGTTTATTTTTCTAAAAAGAAAATACACAGTAGGGCATGGTGGCCTTTAATCCCAGTACTTGAGAGGCTGAGACAGGAGGATCGCAGATTTGAGGCCAGCCTCAGTAATTTAGAAAGGTCTTCAGCAATTTAGTGAGACTATGTTTCAATATAAGAAATAAAATAGGGCTGGGAGTGTAGCCTGGAGGTAGAACGCCCCTGGGTTCATTCCCTAGAACCACAAAACACACACACACACACACACACACACACACACACACACACACACACACACTGGTTTTCAGAAGAGAAACTTTCCAACAAGAATGTAAAATCTTGCCGGGCGTAGTGGGACAGGACTGCAAGTTCGAGGCCAGCCTGGACAATTTGCAAGACTGTCTCAAAACAAAAAAAGAAAAAAGGCTGCAAATGTAGCTCAGTGGAAGAGCATCCCTGGGTTCAATTCCCAGCATCAGAAAAATAAATAAATAAATATAAAATATTAAATTATAAACCAAACTTTGGCAGCCAGATAGCCATATTTATCATGTATACGTATACACCCTTATATATATTCAGAATTAGTTGCTATTTTTCAGAAATTGCAGTTTCCTATAGTTTACAATCCATGATTTAGAAATTTTAATGTTAAACAGTTCGCCGTTTACCTAAAAGTAAACTAGAAAAAACTGAGTAACTGTTAGCAATGAGTCATAGAATCATCTCTCCACACATGTGTATGAGGAGCACCTGGACCGTGCAGTCCCAGGATCCATGGAAACAGCAGTTCTGAGAGCACTCAGCCTTCCTCCAAGCAGCTTGAGAACTGCAAAGTGGGAGACAAAAAACTCACATGTTCTCTGTGAAATAATGAAAACAAAGACTTTGAGCCCGAGCTCTGACCCTCATGAGCTGTGTGTGCCTGGAAGAGCAGACCTGAAGGCCAGGCTGGAGGGCCACTGTGGAGGGAGGCCCGCCCACTGATTGCTGTTATCTTGTGGAAGATGACTTATGAAAATGAGACTTGATAAGAAAGCTAATTTAAAAAAAAATTATGCATTTTGAAAGGAAGGTTTTTTTGGTTATTTTTAAAAGCTGATTTTGTCTAGATCTTCCATTTGCTCTTGAGTAACTAGAATATGTGTCATGGTAGAGCATGTGTTTAGCAAGCATGGGGCCCTGGGGTCAGCCACCAGCATCAACAAAAATAAATGATCATGTTGCTGGTGATTTTGAGTGGGATAGAGAAGTGGCTTGGGGAGCACCCACTTCGAAAGGCTATGGGAAACCACCCTCAGCTCCTCTGAGCGGCGCCAGACACTTTCTCCTTCAGCTGCAGGAAGCACTGGTGCCATTGGGCTTCCAGGCCCCTCCGATGCACAGGCTGACTCCACTCTGCGTTGCAAGGCTGAGTCTGCAAGCTCTAATCGTAGGTCTTTGAGGTTGACGGCATCCAAGTGAATTCTCATTTTAACTGTGTGGTAGGAAAAGCATATATAGATTTCAACGATTTTCTATCTTCTGTCACTCACTTCACTTTCTCACTCAGCTTGTTCAGATTATGAATTAAGTAACTCCTGAGTTTAGGATCTGCATGGCAACATCAGGACACACTATTAAGTTAGCTGTATGTTTTGTGGCAAATTTGCTGCACATGAAAACAGCTTCCCTTTCTGTCTAGATCCTTCAGCATCTGTGCTGCTGAGAGGACTTTTAGTAGGGATTGAATCCAGGGGCATTCTGCCTCTGAGTTACACCGCCAGCCCTATTTTATTATTGTTTTTTGTTTTGGTACTGGGGATTAAACCCAGGGGCGTTTTACCTCTGAGCTATACCTTCAGCTCTATTTTATCTTATTTTTTGAAACAGGGTCTCACTAAGTTGCTGAGGCTGGCTTCAAACCTGCAATCATCCTGTCTCAGCCTCCCAAGTACTGGGATTACAGGCGTGCACCACCATCCTCAGCTGCTGAAATTATTTTTAAACCTGTGGTTAATATTAAAGACTGAGTAATAAATAATAATAAGACTTGGGCAATTAAATGAAATTCAAGAGGGGTGATGAACTTGTCCATTTGCCTGGGACATCCCAGTTTTAGCACAGAAGTCTGGAGAAATCTCCTAAATCCTGAGCTAACTGGGACAGCTGCCCATCCAATCTGAGCCTGTTTCTTCATCTCTAAAATACAGCGACACCTGCAGGGTAGGGTCACCATGACGCTCGAAGGGTGACCCATGTGTAGCAACAGCAGCACAGCACCTCAACTAGGCACCCAGGCCAGCTGCCTTGGGCCACCTTGACCTCCCCATACTCCTCTCCCTCCCATGTGGAATGGGAGGCTCCCAGTGTGTGTGTGTATGTGTATACGTTCATGTGCATGTGCATGTACTGGGGATTGAACCCAGGGGCATTATACCTCTGAGCTACACCCAGCCCAGTTTTATTTTTAATTTTGAAATAGGGTCTTGCAGAGGGCCTCGCTAAGTTGCTGAGGCTGGCCATGAACCTGCAACCCTCGTCTCAGCCTCCCAAGCACTAGGATTCCAATCATGCACAACTGCACCCAGTGGAGGCTTCCACTTTTGTCAGCCCAGATGCTAAAGGGCAGGACACACTGATGACAGTGCAGGCAGAATAAGCATCAAGGACAACTTCTGTTATTCAGTCTATTTCCTAGCAAACACTAAGCCGTTGATGTTTATTTGTAGTAAGATCTAAAGAACAACTAATAGTTTCTTTCTTTCTTTTTTTTTTTTTTTGGAGTACTGGGGATTGAACCCAGGGGCATTTTACCTCCAAGCTACATCCCCAGCCCTATTTTTTATTCTTTTTTTTTGAAACAGGGTCTCACTAAGTTGCAGAGACCTCACTAAGTAGCTAAGGCTGGCTGCGAACCCGGATCCTCCTGTCTCAACCTCCCAAGTACTGGGATTACAAGCGTGCGCCACCATGCCCAGCTAATAATTTTTCACTTAAACAATAAATTCACTTCTTTACATTAACAGTAACTCCCATGTGTGCTTTCTGAGGCTCAACTTTTATCAAACTTTGATTTGTACTAGTGAGTGGAGGCCAAGACCTGTGGTGCAGAGGCTGCAAACCCCTAACGTGTGGTTAAGGATCCAACCACACCAGTCTGTAGGCTACCCTGGCCAGCACCTGCCACCATGGCCTCCTCTGCACCGGCACTAACCATGCACAGCCATGGCAAGAGCAAACCTCACACCAACACCCAGCATACATCTTCCTTGGCACTTTGGGAGCGAATTATAGAAACACAAGGAATCTGGTCGTGCTATGGCTCGAGTGTCCCCAGGTGTCGTGTTGAAACGACCCCCACTGTGAGGCACAGAGGCTGTAAACTAAATCCCACCATGGTGGGGGGCCTCTGGGACGCGATGAGGTCATGGGGTGGAGCCCACAGCTGACTCCTGGTGGCTTTGTCAGACCAGGAGAAACACAGGTGGTGCCCTGCACCTGGGCACTGCCAGCAAGAAACCATCATCAGATGCAGCTCTTCCAGAACCATGAGCCAAACAAATCTCTTTTCTTTATAAAGTCATCCAATTTCAGCCATTTTTGTCATAGTAACCAAAAAAAAGCAAGCCACATTTATTTTGTGGCTCTGGTAATTAGCCCTTCTGGGTTACTCTTTATTTCCAATGACAACTAATGGTCTTTAAAAATTATATGTGGTGTCTATGTGTTTAGATTATTCCCATGGGTCACAGTAAATTTTGGGGGGGGAGGAGAGGTGCTAGGAATTAAACCCTGGGGCACTCTATGACTGAGATATACCCCAGCCCTTTTTATTTTCTTGAGACAGTCCCATGAAGTCACTGAGGCTGGCCTTGAGTTTAAATTCTCCTGCCTCAGTCTGAGTTGCGAAACTACAGGATTGAGCCTCTGCACCCAGCTTGTTTTTGTTTTTTAAGGCTCAGGCTACAGGAGTGATTCTCCCGCTTCAGCCTCCTGAGTAGCTGGTACCACAGGCATGTGCCACTGCACCTGGCTTGTAGTAATGTTTTAATGTTAAAAGAATTAAGCCAGACGTGGTGGCGCACGCCTGTAATCCCAGTACTTGGGAGGCTGAGACTGGAGGATCTGGGTTCGCGGCCAGCCTCAGCTACTTAGTGAGGCCCTCTGCAACTTAGTGAGACCCTGCTTCAAAATAAAGAATAAAAAATAGGGCTGGAGGTGTAGCTCGGAGATAGAATGCCCCTGGGTTCAATCCCCAGTACCGCAAAAAAAAAAAAAAAGGAAAAAAGAAACAATTAATCAGTTCTATTTGCAGTGGTGTAACAAATTTTAATTCAAAATAGACACTCTGAAAACAATAGGTTAAAAAAAAAATAAAGTCCAACAAGCGCTCTCTGAACTTACAAGAGTACACCAACAGTCACAGACCAGTTTCACAACTGCCTCAAGATGCACGTTACAGCAATGGCATGCAAGTGTTCTACCTGTAAAAATCCACACAGCAACACTGTAGCGCTAAGAGTGTTCTGCCTCTGTGTGCCTCTAGCAGATGCCTAGCCCGTCTCTACTGATCATCTGCACTACATGCTCTGGCACTGAGCTGTTTCACATGGTGTGGAGAAATGAGGCTTGACATCCACGGGTGCACTCTTCATCACTGGGCCAACCAGGCCAGAGCAAAGCCCAGGTCCCCAACTCCAATGCACCTTCTCTTTGCTATCCCAGCCACGAGGACAGGCTTGGGTCGGCTCTCTTCACCCTGTGCCTGGAACCCATGTTCCTTTCCAGCTGTTGTCCACATGTGGGGCAAAAAAGTCATTCCTGAGCATCCTTCCCTTCTACTTTATGAGTTCAGGTTAGGAGGGTTCTGGGTGTGTTTTCTGTGTTTACTCTAAAGGCACTAAAAAGTTACTATCTTACCTTTGAATGGAGAAATGACTTGTCACCCCATCAAAAGGGAAACTCTAAGCTGAAAAGTATTTCTGCTCCTACAATGACTTTATTTATAAAATAATGTTTGATTATGAGCTGCACACCAGACCTCAGACTCACAATATTTTAAATGAAAAAATCTGGTTTTCTATGAGTTATGATAAAACAACAACAACAACAAAAAAAAAACAGCTGTCAGGACAAACCTGAAAAATGTAAATTAAAATTCTCAGCCAGGTGTGGTGGTGCACGCCTATAATCCCAGTACTTGGGAGGCTGAGACAGGAGGATCACAGGTTCGAGGCCAGCCTCAGCAACTTAGCGAGGCCCTCAGCAACACAGTGAGACCCTGTTTCAAAATAAAATAGGGTTGGCATGTACCCAGAGGTAGAACGCCCCTGGGTTACATCCCCAGTACCACACACAAAAAAATACACACACACACACACACACATACACACACACACACCTCATAAGCAAATAGCTCACAAAGAAGCATCAGCAGAAGTAAATGCAGTGTGTTCTTTGGAGCCAGACAACACACGACTGTGCTCGGGCCTCATGTGCTACGTCATCAACTACTCCCTACGAAGCTGAGGATGAGCAGCACATTAACTTTCAATCAATCAAGTATTCTCAAACAAGCTGAAATTTCCTAAACTTAAAAAACAAGTATTTATATATTTCAGTTTTATATCATTGGATACTGATGCTATTGGGGAAACAAGGCGTGCATGGAATACCAAAAGATTTAATTTACAAGTCAGAGAAAAAAACTGAGAATAACTGTTACAAATCGACTGCAGGAAACAATACATCTGAAGAGCCATTCGCTTCCCTAACAGAAGTCTTTCTGAGCACCTGAAATACCCTTAAGAGCAGCATAAGGACACGACACTGACAACTTGATGTGGCGAGGGAGGACCTCTTTAAATCTCAGTCAAAAACCACTGCCTGGGACTGTGGACTTGCTTTTCTATGAGTTTTGTGGTTCATACTCAAAATTCAACCTGTGTTTAACATTTTTAAGTTCAGACATATCAAACCCTAGAAGAACAGAGGGCTTGTGGTTTTTTATTGCTTTCATGCAAATATATCTTCTTTTTCCAAAAAACGAAGCCACATCAATTTTCCACACCCATAAAAGTGAAGACAGCAGTTCTATTTCTTTTCTACTAGGATATGGCCTCTTATGGAAATAATCTCTAAGAAACTGCTTTTTCTCCTCATACGAACGGCCTTCATATTTCCTAGGGTCTAACACTAGGACCTGGAGCATGTCATCATTAGCCAGCGGTCCTTCTGTCCTGCTTTCATTCCTCTGTCTCTTCATAGGCACAGCACTCATTCCTTTCTCTGGACCTGGGGCTGCATCAGCATTTAGGACGAGTGGTGGTTCCTCCCCATCCCTCTGGTCTTCTGCCTCTAAATGGCCATCTGGCAGCTTTCTTTTTATAGGAAAAGAGGAATCAGGAATTACCTCCCCATTGACTAGCAGCAGTTCACTACTCTCAATAAAACCTGGCTGGATTTGCAGGTCTGAGCTGCTGTCCTTGGGAGCACTTCTACAGCGCAGTAAGTGGACGGCGATGGCTGCCAGAGTCATGTTTCCAGTGTAGACCCCACAACAGTGGATGCACTTGAAAGCCGGAGACCTGAGCATGGTGTGAACCGTTGGCATGACATGGTGCCTCTCCTTCAGGTGCAGTTCGTAGGCATCAGCCGTCACAAAGGTGCCAAAACAGAAGGGGCAGGTCAGCTTCTGTCTGCTGGGGACCCTGGGCATACTCTCAGGCTGGGGCCTCACCTGAACATACACAGGCACCAGTGACTTGGAGTGTATCCCAGCAAGGATGGCCAGGTAGACCTCCCGCTCCCCGAGCTTCTCCCGTGGCAGTAAGGTGATGAAGTCGAGGTGGGGGAAGAGCAGGTTGCCGCTGGCATCGAGGTCCAGCTGAAAGCCCCTGTTACTGTAGTCCAGTGGCAGCTTCTTCTTACCAAGGTGCTTAGTCCTGCTGTGCTCCAGGAGGCCCCGGATGTCATGGAAAGTGCAGGGGCAGAACAGGCAGCCCAGGCCATGCATGAGCAGGTGGCCCATGAGCTCCTCCTCTGAGACAGAGCACTTGCAGGACAGGCAGCGGACGGTCCTCTCTCGCATCCACTTCAGGAAGGGTGCACACGCTGCCAGCTTCTCGGGCTCAAGTTTCTCGCTGAGCTTGGACTCACTCTGCTTGTGAGCCACTTCCATGTGAACCTGGTAGACGTTAGACGGGAAGAGTTCATTGCAAACCCGGCAGGTTTTCCACTGCTTGGCCTGTTTGAGCGCCTGGTTCGTATCCACTGGAGATGGGGCGGCCTGAACAAACACACTCTGGGCAGCGCTCACCAGCACTGGTGGAGAGGGCAGGCTGGGCAGGGTCCCAGACATCTGTGCACCTGAGCCCGAGGGCAGGAGCTGGACAGGCACCTGGGGTGGGGCAACCGTGGCGACACCACCGCCAGGGGGCACAGGCAGAGTGACAGACACAGGAGCCAGCGTGTAGGTGGGGATGCCATTCACCTGCTTCCCTGTTGGGATGAGCTGCCTGAGAATGGAGCCCGATGTGAGGAAGGTGGTGCTCTGCGAAGTCCCAGCTCTCACAGGCTGGCTCACGGGCAGGACGCTGGTGCTGACAGGCCGACTAAGCTGCAGCACGCCAGGCCTCACTGCAGGACCCACAGGAAGCACTCCCGACGTGACAGGCTGACTGAGCTGAAGAACGCCAGAGCTCACACCCTGGTTCACAGGGACAACCCCTGGGGGCACCGTTGGGCTTGGAGAGAGCAGCCCAGATGGCACCACTTGGCCTGCAGGGAGGACCCTCAAGGGCACCGTTGGGCCAGGGGGAAGCACCCGTGACGAGGCCGTCTGGCCGACAGGGAGAGCCCCTGACTGGACCACCTGGCCAGCAGGGAGGACCCCAGACGTTGCCGTCTGGCCAGGGATGACCCCAGCAGGGGTCATCGGGCCTGTAGGAAGGACCCCTGACGGGGCTGCCCGACCCACAGAAATTACCCCTGGTGAGACGGCCTGCAGAACTCCCGGGGTGACAGAGGGACTGGCCGGCAGGACACCAGGCCCAATGGGTCTGTTCAGGGACCCCACGGGCTGGGTGAGGGGTAAAACCCCAGGGCGGACGGCTTGATTCACCGGGAGGACACTCGTTCCAACAGACTTACTGACAGGCCCCGCTGGCTGGCTCAGGGGCAGCACGGGAGGGTTCCCAGGCGGGTTGAGTGGCACCCCGTGAGAGAGCAGGACAGGCTGAGGAGCTGGGGGCTGCAGGGGGAGGCTGCTCTGGCACACAGGCAGAGGGCTGGAGACCAGGGTCACATGAGGCTGGGCTACTGCAGGTGGGGAGTGGGTGAGGTTTCCAGAAGCTCCTGGAGCCACAGTCCCTGGCTGCACCACAGCAGGACTCTGACTGCTCTGTGGCAGGGTGAGGCGGAAGCAAGGTGGGGCTGGGGCACCTGGAGCGCTGCTGTTGGGCGGTATGGCCAAGCGGGCTGCTGGCTTTGGTGCAATATGCATTTGCTTCAGAAGCCCGGTCCTCTTAATGTGCTCTGAAATCACAGACCTCAGCTTGTTCTCCAAGTCCCTGTGTATGTCAGATGTTAGAATATGATACATCAGGGCATCCTGGCTGCTGGCATTGGCATTGCACTTTTTACAGTAATACCTGTCAGACTGGGGGGTCTTGTCCACAGAAAGAGCATCGTTGACTTTTGGCTGATCCCCTGTCTCCTCAGTTCGTAGGCCAAAGTAGGAGTTAACTAGGTAGTGAAAATGGGCCACCAGCACATGCTTCTTCATGCTGTAGTACAGAGTATTGGAAAAGTTACATCTCAAACATGTGAAGCTTATCACGTCGCTCCTAGAGGGTTTGGTCTCACCCAAAATGTTCACCGTGTAGTTCTGGACTTTCCGAACAGGCGCATGAAACATCCTGAAATGCTTCCCCACCACCTTGGGCTGAGAGGCGAAGGCGCAGTTGGGGCAGGGGATCACCAGCTCCTGGTCAGCTTCATCTTCATGGTGACGGTGTAAATGGTTTTTGAGCGAAGCAAGCACCTTTGTCGAGTATCTGCAGAGGCTACAACAGTATGGTTTTGTTCGGTATCTCTGTCAAAATAAAAAAGAGTCTTAGGCAGAGAAAACAGCCACCAGAGGCTGCCCTTCTGCAGCACACACACGCACTTCCTCTCATGCACTGCACTCTCTGACACTAGCACCCCGAGGAGCAATTTTTTCTGCAAGCCAGGAAAACTTTTTCTGCAAAGCGGGGACAATGGAGCTTTAGGCTAGTGGGTCACACACTCATCTGCTCAGCCTCTGCATGCCAAGGTGCTGGGAGCACAGAGCCTGTAAGCCACATGTGGAGCCTGGCACAGATGCTCCATTCCAATGAAACTTTATGAATAGAACTAACTCCAATTTCATATTATGTTCTGTCACATGACCCAAATAGTATTCTTTTCATTTTTCTAAGTCATTTAAGCCAGGTGTGGTGGCACACGCCTATTATCCCAGTACTTGGGAGGCTGAGACAGGAGGATTACAGATTTGAAGCCAGCCTCGGCAACTTAGTAGGACCCTGTTTCCAAATAAAAAGTAAAATAGGGCTGCAGGTGTAGCTCGGATGCAGAATGCCCCTGGGTCCAATCCCCAGTCTCTCTCTCTCTCCAGGTGTAGCTCGGATGCAGAATGCCCCTGGGTCCAATCCCCAGTCTCTCTCTCTCTCTCTCTCTCTCTCTCACACACACACACACACACACAGCCCCAAACTGCCCCTGGGTCCAATCCCCAGTGAGACACACACACACACACACACACACACACACACACACAAACACACGGCCCCAAACTCAGAGTTTGCTGTCCCTTGTCTCAGTGTTCCCTTAAAACCACAAATCTCAGTAGTAGTCCTATACTTTGAAGTATAGTAAGCCACTCCAGGGCATTTACCTCTTGGGTCCGGCCCAAGAGTGACGCGAACTGGACAGGGGGGTGAGCACCGACGACCCGGACGACCCCTCCTCCGGACCGGAAGCCATGTCTTGCATGAACTCCTTTATTAGAAAGCACATCTCTCTTATATAGTGGAGGTAGTACAGGAAGTTCGCAAGTAGTAGGGTGTGGCACCACGCTCTCCTGGGATCTATTATAGGTAGAGACACCTGTAATCTATGAGTACGGAAGGAGGTAACTACCTATCACAGCCCTCCTGAGGCCACTTCCGGAACTACCTGCGGAACCTCCCCCTGAGGAATTCGCCAGCGCCATCTTTGCTATTAATATGCTAATTACTGCCACGTGGGAGAGGCCCGGTACTCCAGAGCAGGCTTCTGTTAGTTCACCGGCCCTTTCATGGCACCGAGTAAAGGGCCCCGCATTTACCCGAGGGAAATGAAAGCGCATGTCTGTCTGTAAGAGAGCTCAAGGACAACAACGACCCAGAGACAAACCTGTGAGGCACTGTGGTGCAGGAAGCAGCAG